>JAZHRN010000167.1:0-86922 GCA_036435485.1 Saposhnikovia divaricata | reverse complement strand
AGATTTGATCTCACATTACGGTCTAAGGTACGTAGTGACTCGAGCGAAGCGAAAGGTCAACGTTCATATGTAAAATGTGTAATACTTCAAGGGTCAAAATGCAATTCAGCATTATTAATTCCAAAATTACCCCTACCATTTTTAACGTTAATGGCCAAAATAGACCGAAGGGATGCAAATTGTCCCGCCAAAATTAGTAAAGGGATGCATAGTGTAATTATGCAAAGTATGGATAAAAAATGCAGTTGGCCGAAACCAAAGGGATGCGAAATGGAATTAACTCTAAATAAAAAAAGTGGCAAATTAGTTAATATTATGAAATCGGTTAATATCATATATTTGTATAATCTTGACTGATTTTAGTTTAAAATTGTAATTTGTTATGAATATTTTTGACATTAAAAAAATATGTAATCTATGGATATTGATATGGGTGAAAAATAATCCCTAAAGACATAATTAATACAATATTTATTGGCTCATAAATAAGGCCTGAAACCCTAGTTGGGCATTAAATTCGTAGTTAATGATTAAGCCCAAAAGAACAGCCCAAACCGGGGACGCCTGGTATAAGCTTGTTTCTAACATGGGCATGATCCATAAACCAGGAACGTTCTAGAAACAAGGAACATTCTAGAATATCCCAGGGATATTATGTAGCCTCCAGGGCACCTAATTCGACATGAAAACTAACTCCTACAAGGAAGGAGTCAGAACCTTCCTCAATAACGGTGACTTGTCCACCAAGTCTCCAAACCCTATTACGATTCTAAGGCTTCTACAGCCTATATAAAGGGCCAGACCCCTCATCTCAGAACTACGTCTTTGGGCAGAGCTCAATACGTCACTAACGTTTTGGCTTAATCCTCGAATAAGGACACACAAGCCACTGCATCCTAGGTGAGCTCTCGCCGCCATAGACTCGAGGGCATCATCACCTAGAACTACGTCTTGGCTTGATTCTCAACTTTGAGATACGTAGGCATCTTGTGAGGACCCGAATTAGGTCACGAAAATGCAAGTGCAGCCATTAAAGCACGAAGCTCACGAACCCTAGCCGCACTTTGATAACCCTACTTTTTATTTCACAACATATATATTAAATTTTAATAAAATAGTTATTGTATTTAAAATAAAATTTTTAAGTAAACAAGATAAGTAAATTATGATGAGAATGATATTTTTGTGGAATAAAACTTAGGTTATCGAATTGCGGCTAGGGTTTGTATGTATTTAATGCAAAGGGATTGGTGAGCTTAGAGTTTTAATGGTTGTTCTTGCGTTCGAGACTAAACGGTCCTCACAAGATGCCTACGTATCTCTGTATTGCTAGAGAATCAAGTCAACGTAGTTATTGGTGTTCGCCCTTGGGGCTATGGCGGCGAGGGCACACCAAGGACGTAGTGGCTTGTATGTCCTTATTCGAGGATTAAGCCAAAACGTAAGTGACGTATGGAGCTGTGCCCAAAAATGTAGTTTTGAGAATGAGGGGTCAGACCCTTATATAGGCTGAGAAGCCTTAGAGTTTGGAGACTTGGTGGGCAAGTCAGCCTTGAGGAAAGTTCTAGACTCTTATCTTGTAGGAGTCTGTTTCCTTGTTGAAGTAGGTGCCTTGGAGGCTACTATTGCATCCTTATCCGACACTTATTGCTAAGCTGTTTATCGCCCCTAATATTAATTATGAAATTAATATTAAATTAGGGTTTTGGGCCTCATTAATGGGCTTCGTATTTGGACCAAACTAGGTCTAATTAATGCAACATTGATTGTGTCTTTAGGGCTTATTTTTAGCCCATATCAGATATGATTCTTTTAATTTTAGTGATAAATTCTATTTCGTTATAATCTATATTTTTGAAAATTAATCTGTAATATATAATAGTGTAATTTTGATTAAAATTCGTTCTAATATATATTTATGAAAATTAATCCGTAATATATAATATTGTAATTATGATTTGTTGTAAATCAAAAAAGTGATAAGTTAGTTAACATTACGAAAATCAGTTAATATTTTATATTTGTATAATCCTGATTAAATTTAGTTAAAAGTAGTAATTTATTATAAATAATTTTAAAATTAAAGAATATGTAATATATGAATGTGTTAAATCAAATAATTATTAAATTTTAATAAGAATTGGTAACTAATCATGGTTAGTATAGAGCAAGGGAATGTTAAATAAGGAATGATCACTGATTCATCCTATAATAATTCATAATTTTGTTAATTGGATAACTATATATTAACTATGAATGGTAGACTCTGGTATTATAATAAATGGTATTTTAATAAAGGATATTTTAAATCGATTATAATTGTATATTGAGAAAATCAAAACTATTGCAAAATAATATAATCGTGATTGATTTTATATTGAAAGAGTAATTAATAAAAAAATTTGTAATAACCGTGAATTTATTAATATTTATAGGGAAATTCCAAATGGTACCATTGTACAATTGGTTTTTTCATGAAATACCATTCACTATTTTTGACTTTCAAATGGTACCATTATACAATTGGTTTTTCCATGAAATGCCACTCCGTCAGCCAAAATGTTAGTATCTGTATTTTCAAATGGTACCATATAAGTTAACTAGTGAATGGTACCACATGGAAAATGGTACCAAATGGAAAAGTCATTTTTACAATGATACCAAATGGAATATCCCATCTTTATATTAATATCGAGCTCTTTTGGAATAAATTTGGTAGATTTTAATTTTATTTTTTTTATTAATTTTAGGGAAGCGTACAAATATTTATTTATTTTAGTGCACTATTATACCTTACTAATTATTTTTACTATAATTATAGTGGGTCATTGTTTTTTTATTATTATTATTATTATTATTATTATTATTATTATTATTATTATTATTATTATTATTATTATTATTAATATTAGTATTATTATTATTATTATCCTTATTTTACAACTATAATTAGGATTCTAGGAATTTTTGCAATTATTATTATTATGTTATGTAAATATTATGAATGACTTTTAGCTTTTCATTTGCTTCAACCTTTTGTTTTCCAAACTCCAAACTGTTGGCCTTTCACTATCTTGTAACTCATGATTGGATAGGCTATGTAAAGCCATGCATGTACTTTGTTTAAATATATGAATAAAAGATGGTCTCTTTCCTCTAGCTAGCTCTCTCTCTCTCTCTCTCTCTCTCTCTCTCTCTCTCTCTCTCTCTCTCTCTCTCTCTCTCTCTCATATATAGTTTATTCTATTTTAACACGTTATCAGCACGATGACGCTTTAACCAACTGAGAAGAATTACAACTACTTTTGGAAGAAAAGGAGGTGCACCCATTTTTAAAAAAAATCAAAGATTACATAAAAGAAGGTTCATCTATATACCCTTCTGTAATATCATGATATTTTCTTTGTATGTTTTTGTTTTCCGTCTTATCTGTATAATTATGTGCACCTGATTTGTTATATGTAAGTGGACTTTAATATCACTAGTTGATTCAAAACTTTAATTACGTGACTTCCTGGAAAAATCTATTCTACTGATTATTTGCATGTGACTCTTTCATTTATATGCCGTTATGACCATAATCACATAAGTATATGATAGAATCATGCATGTATATGTTGTTCCTATTTGCCAAACATTGTGTTTTACACCATTACATTATGGATTAATGCCTCAAAACTCTTTTTTGGACACTTCTCATTATTTATGATTTTTTTGTCAATTTCTGTGCATTCTGCAATGTTAATTAATATCATATGTAATGACTTTGTTTTTGCCTGGATAATATAATAGCTAATTTTGATAAACTAGAAGTGATATTTTTATGCGTTAATTTTTATGACAAAATCACTGACAATAATATATGTCTAGATTAGTTAAAACATTTCCTCCTTCAAAGGTGTATACTTTCACATACATATTAAGAGCCGTAAAATTGAGTTACTTTTTTTAATTCTTAAAAAAAAGTTATTTAATTGTCTTAATATGCCATTTATTTGTTTAGCTTACACACATAACTTTTTATTATTTTGTGAATACATGATCACTAGTCAAATATGTCAATTCATGTGTGTATAAATTGGTGCTCGGTATATCTCACTACCATTATCTACACTTGTTTTTATTCGATATTAACTTATAATAGTTGAAAAAAATGTGTAATATTTTGCCATATAAATTTTGTTTTCTGCTCTATAATTGGTTAAATGGATTCTTGATATTAATTTATATTATTTTTATGATTAGCTTTTACAATGTTGAACATTACAAAACTCGAGTTCAACGCTCTTGATATTTCTGGTAAAAATTACTTGACGTGGATTCTTGATGATGAAATCCACCATAGTGATATGGGTCTTGGTGACACCATAAAAGAAGGGAATGTGAAATTCGAGCAAGAAAAAGCAAAGGCAATGATATTTCTTCGTCACCATATCCATGAGGATTTAAAAACTAAATACTTAACTGTTAAGGATCCATTAAATCTTTGGAAGGATCTAAAAGAAAGATATGACCACCAGAAAACTGTGGTACTCCCTAAAGCTCGGTATGATTGGTTACATTTTCGTTTACAAGATTATAAAAGTGTGAGCGAGTATAACTGTGCAATATTTAAAATCACATCCCAATTGAAATTATTTGGCGAAACTATCACTGATAAAAATATGTTGGAGAAGACTTATTCCACTTTCCATGCCAATAATATGCTCCTGCAGCAGCAATACCGTGAACGAGGATTCACGAAATATTCTGAGCTTATTTCGCTACTACTTCTTGCCGAACAAAATAATGAACTTTTGATGAAAAATCATCAAGCACGTCCAACTGGCTCAACACCATTCCCTGAAGTGAATGCGGTGACTAGTAATAATTATGGGCAGAATAAGCAATTTGGGCTTGGACGTTGTTGTGGAATAAAAACTAGGTTGAAATTATTGCGGCTGGGGTCTGTATATTTAATGCTAGGGTTCGTGAGCTTCGTGCTTTAATGGCTGCTTCTGCGTTCGAGACTTAAACGGTCCTCACAGAATGCCTACGTATCTCTGTAAATTAGAGAATCAAGCCAATAAAACGTAGTTCTGAGGTGAGGGGTCTGGCCCTTTATATAGGCTGATAAGCCTTAGAATTATGGTAGGATTTGGAGACTTGGTGGGCAAGTCTTTGAGGAATGTTCTAGATCTATTCCTTGTAGGAATCAGTTTCCATATTGAATTGGATGCCTTATTGGATAAGTCTGAAGGGGATATTATCCTTATCCGACTCTTATTTGCTGAGCTGTTTATTACCCTTAATATTAATTACGAAATTAATATTATATTTAGGGTTTTGGGCCCAGCTGGTGGGCCCCACGTTTGGACCATTCTCGGCCTAGTTAATGCCACATTAAATGTGTCTTTAGGGCTTATTTTCAGCCCATATCATTTGCCCCCCAACTTCTTAGGAAAACTGATCAGGTTTTCGTAGAAGTTATATTTGCCTTAAACGAGACTCGGGGTCGTTTTTATCCCTTACCTGGGACTTCTTAATTTTCCTACCCTTATATGGGAGTTTTGGTTTACACTAGTGTTTCACGAGTATCTTCTTGGTTGTAAAGTGTGGAGCGACCTACACATTTACGACGATTTGCCTTATTCGAGGCTTTAATTTGTGCTTGCTTTTAGCAATTTCGGCACTTTCATAGAGTTTTTATGCATTATTAGCATAAATTATTGCTCAATTTGTCAAGAAAATATTTCTATAATTTTCCTCGTATTTTTCTGTACTTTTCCTAGTATTTTAGGAATTTTTTATATACCAACAGGTATTTTTCGTAATTTTTCCTAATAATTTAGGAATTTTTATATACCAACAGGTATTTTTCGTAATTTTTCCTAATAATTTAGGAATTTTTATATACCAACAGGTATTTTTCGTAATTTTTCCTAATAATTTAGGAATTTTTATATACCAACAGGTATTTTTCGTAATTTTTCCTAATAATTTAGGAATTATTATATACCAACAGGTATTTTTATTATTTTTTGGGAATTATTTTTCAATTTCCCAACATTATTTTAAAGGATTAACTTTAAAAAAGTCATCCTGGCAAAAATGCTTCCTGGGCGTGGGTACCCCCGCCAAGGAGACACCCTCCTTAGGCACGCCTAGGGGGTTTGGTCTCCTGGGCGTGGGTGTATCTTTGCCCTTTGAAATGCTTCCTGGGCGTGGGTACCCCGCCAAGGAGACACTTTCCTTAGGCACGCCTAGGAAGTTTGGTCTCCTGGGCGTGGGTATGCCCTTCTTTAAAGAAAATCGAGCTGGGCGTGGGTACCCCCGCCAAGGAGACACCCTCCTTAGGCACGCCTAGGGAGTTTGGTCTCCTGGGCGTGGGTATACCCTTCTTTAAGGAAAATCGAGCTGGGCGTGGGTACCCCCGCCAAGGAGACACCCTCCTTAGGCACGCCTAGGGGGTTTGGTCTCCTGGGCGTGGGTATAGCCTTCTTTTAGGAAAGTCGAGTTAGGCGTGGGTACCCCCGCCAAGGAGACACCCTCCTTAGGCACGCCTAGGGGGTTTGGTCTCCTGGGCGTGGGTAGAGCCTTTTAATTGGGCCTCCTGCCCTCAAATTCTGATGGGCTTTTATCCTATTTTCTAAAAATGTCGTAGAACATTCTAGAATTATTTTTAAAATTTGAATTTCATGGGCTTCCCGCCTATTCAAAGGCCCAGTCACCTGTTGATAGCCCATTTACTGGATATAACCGGTTGAGTGACCAACCGTGAACTCTATAAAAGAGTAGTGTGCATCCTTTATTTCTCATTTCACTATTCAGCAAAAATTATCTCTCCCTTATCACAAATACTTTTCAAAAAAGCTCTGCTAGGGTTCTGTCGTGAGGCGATTTCCGGCGTCTTTCCTCCGCTCTGTTTTCCAGTTTCTGTTTAAAGATTGTTGAATCTTCATCTTCTTCACCCTCTTTTTTCAACATTTCTGGGTTTCAAGCCTTCAAGGGAAGCATATCAATGGAGGACTCTAGCTCTTCAGGCCAGTCTCAACTTGCTAATACTTCTACCACCGCTCCACGGCTTTCAAGGGGTAAGAACCCTAAAACATCTCTTGTCCATGCCAGTGTTTTTTCCCTTAGAGATCTTTTAAATGAGTTTGGTCAAGCTTTTCCAAATATGCTTCATTTAGATGCTTATGAGTATAAATCGAAATACAAACAACATAGGGTAGACATTCTAGCCCAACTTTTTCATATTAATGGGCCTTATAGGGCCGTTGTTCCGGCCTCAAACGAAAGGGCTTGTCACCCAAAGCCTGGGGCCATTAGGATTTATAAAGAGACTTTTTATGCTGGTTTTCGCCTACCTCCTCCTTTTGTTTATCGTCTTTTGGCCGAAGCCCGGGTTTGTCCAACCCAACTTATGCCAAATGCATGGCGTTTTATCTATTGTTTCTTGGTCCAATGTAAGAAACATGGGCTTGAGCCCAGTATTTCTGTTTTTCGATATTTATTCAAATTTGTCAATTCTTCTGACAATTCGGGCTGGGTCAAAATCCAACACCGTTCCTTAGCCCGTTCTTGTTTTGTTTCGGATTCCGCTCCTGATTCCCTTCCTAATTGGAAGAGGGAATGGTTTTATATCTTTTTGGATGGGGATGACTGGGACAACTATTTTCGGCCCAACTTCTGCAGAGCCGTTGATGGGCCTGTCAGGAGTTTAAAATTGGGCGTGGAAGAAGAGGCCGCCATAACTTTGTTAACATCCGATAATTTGCATCAATGTGCAAATTTGATTTCTGAAGATTCGTTGCAGGCCCACGGGCTAAGCGATTTGGGCCCTGAGGGTAATTCTCACCTCTTGCTTTGTTAACATTTTATGCTAGATATAATTTTCTAACTTTCTTGTAATCATTTTGCAGCCAAAACTGCTCTGGGAGCAATTTTTAGGCAGAGGGAGACTGCTGCCACTGCTCGGGTGGTAACAGAGAACCCTAGGGCCAAAAGGGCCAGGACAGATGAGGCTTCTCCCGCGGTGGAGCGTGTTCCTGCTTTTCTTCAAGAAAAGCCAGTTCCTATTGAGGAAGACCTCACTCCCTTTACGGTGGGATGGGGTTTATGCAATAGGGACACAGCCGTAGGTGATTCTAGGGCTGCAGCTGAGTGGTCCAGGAGCGTGGTCACTCTACGAGATAGGATTCACATTGTGGAGTCCTCTGATGACTTGCAGATTGAGCTTCTTGGGGCTCAAGCTGTTGCTTCGGTAATTTCTTATTCAACTTCTTTAATTTAATTGCATTTACTTTTCCCTTATTCACTTGTTTCCTTTGCAGATGAACGCCTACCTTCAGGCCGCTGTTCATAACCTGAAGGAGGTGCGTGCTGATAAGACCATTGCTGAGAGGGACAGAGATAGATACTTTGATGCCTCCGAGGCAAACTTTGCTCGTTTTAGGGAGGTGGAGAAGGAGCTGGCTGCTGAGAAAGAGAAGAACAGGAAGCTACAGCTGGAGGTGCAGCAGAACAGGGAACACATCATTGCTGATTACAAGGCTTCTAAGGACTTTCAAGATGTCCTGAATGCCGAGTATGATGCAAACTTTCCTGGCACCTTCAAGGAGTGTTGGGAGGGGATCATCGAGGAGCTGAGTGGGAAGATCGAGGGGGTATCCCTGGAGAAGTTCCCGGTACCTGCTATCCCTGGATTGACAGATACTCTGGAGGTTGCTACTGAGACAGCAGTAGATGGGGACTCTCAACCCACTCAGGATCCACCTTCTTCTCCTGGAGTAGAGACAGCAGATCCTTCTTCTACCCAGGGAGATGTTGTTATAAAGGACTTAGATGCATAGATGGCCCTGCGTGGCTTATTTCTGTTTGTCTTTATTTATTCTGAACTTTTGCCCTTCGGGGCTTATGACTTAACTTATTTATGTAGTAGTTTCTTTTGTTTCCACATTCTCATTTTTTATAGTTCGTTAAACTTTTAGAATTTCTCAAGTACTTGGCCTCCTGGCTGGTACTAAACTCACAAGCTAGTTCAACATTTGCCTTTCGTGTTTATTTTAACAAAGAGAAATAACTCATAGAGAAAACAGTATAAATTCCATTATGCTGTCAAAAGATATCAATAGAATGGGTTCAACCCTTACATAAATATTCTATCTTCTTCTGGGAGCAACATGCTCTAAAATGGTTTCATTCGAACCTTATTCTTAATAAATAGGTAAAAGTCCAAGCCTTTGTCAAAAGGACTTAGACATAATAAACTTTGAGGTTCACAGCATGCCAAGTTCGGGGCACCTCAACCCCGTCCAAGGTTTCTAACTTGTAGGATCCTTGCCCTAACACCTTTCTGACTAGATATGGTCCTTCCCAGTTTGGTGCTAACTTTCCTTTCTGGCCAACTCCCGAGGCTTCAATCTTCCTTAAAACCATGTCACCTTGTCGAAAGAATCTTTCTTTAACTCTCTGGTTGTAGTGAAAAGATGCTCTCTTCTGATATTCAGCATTCTTTGCATTAGCTCCATCTCTAACCTCATCAATTAAGTCAAGGGCAAGTCTCATTCCTTCGTCATTAGTTTCTGGCTCATATGCCTCAACTCGAGGTGATGCTTGCATGATCTCTAAAGGCACAACTGCCTCGGCTCCATAAGCCAGTAAAAATGGGGTTGCTCCAGTCGTTACCTTACAAGTGGTACGATATGCCCAAAGTATGGGCAACAATTCATCTACCCAAGTATTCCTAGAGCGTTCGACCCTCTTTTTCAGTCCATCAAGGATAATTCGATTAGCTACCTCAGCTTGCCCATTGGCTTGAGGGTGTGCCACCGAGGTAAAACGGAGCTCAATCGCATTCTCTTCACAATACTTCTTGAACTCTTCATTATTGAACTGTGTCCCATTGTCTGTTACAAGGATTCGTGGGATTCCGTATCTGCAAATTATGTTCTCCCAAAAGAACTGGGAAACTTGCTTGGTGGTTATCTTAGCCAGAGGTTTAGCCTCAATCCACTTGGTGAAGTAATCGATGGCCACTATTAGGAATTTCCTTTGCGCAGAAGCCATGGGAAAAGGCCCAAGTATATCCATTCCCCACATTGCAAATGGAATGGGAGAGTTAATTGAAGTTAAGATCTCAGGCGGTTGCCTCACAATTGGGGCATGCTTCTGGCATCTCTCGCATCTCTTGACATAGTTTTGTGCATCAGCCAACATCTCCGGCCAATAGAACCCTAAACGAATTATCTTGTGAGCTAGGGCTCTGCCCCCCAAGTGTTGGCCACAAATCCCTTCATGAACTTCTTCCAATGCTTCTCTTGCCTCTTGAGGCCTTAAACATTTCAAGTATGGGATGACAAACGACCTCTTATACAAAATGCCTTCAATCAAAGTGTATCTCAATGCTCTTACTGAAAGTTTTCGTGCCTCCAAGGCATTGTCTGGGAGCCATCCAGTCTCAAGGTGTGCCTTGATAGGGTCTATCCAAGAGCCTCCTATATCGATGGGTGCCAATAACTTTGAATTAACGGTCGGGGCCTTCAAGACCTGAAAATAGACACTCCCAGCATAATTTTCTATCTCGGAAGAAGCAAATTTAGATAGGGCATCGGCCTTAATGTTTTCCTCTCTTGGAATGTGCTCAACATAGCACTCCTCAAACTGGGACATAACAGCCTTTACTACTCTCAAGTATTTTGCCATAGTCTCATCCTTAACCTCGAATTCACCATTTACTTGTGATACCACAAGCCTTGAATCTCCACAAACTTTGAGATTCTTGACCCTCATGATTCTGGCCAAGCCCAAACCAGCTATTAATGCCTCATACTCTGCCTCGTTGTTGGTAGTAGGGAAATCCAACTTTAAAGCGTACTCAACTGTTAACCCATCGGGGCTTTGCAAAACCAAACCTGTACCACTAGATTTTGTTTTTGATGCTCCATCAAAATAGAGCACCCAATATTCCTTCAGATCGGGTGTAAGTTTTTCTTCTTTTTCCTCTTGCCCAGGGGTAGTCATTATCTCTTGCCCCCCGACTTCTTGGTTGTTAATAGTGCATTCAACCACGAAGTCAGCTAATGCCTGAGCTTTGATAGCTGTCCGAGGCTTGTATGTGATGTCAAACTCTCCTAACTCAATCGCCCATTTGATTAGCCTTCCACTGGCCTTTGGGCTATGCAATATGTTCCTCAACTGCTGGTTTGTCAGAACTTGAATCTTATGTGCCTGAAAGTAAGGCCGCAGCTTTCTTGAGGCAGTTACTAATGCCAAAGCAAACTTTTCTATGGGTGAGTAATTCAACTCAGCCCCATGCAACACTTTGCTCACATAGTAGATAGGTTTCTGGACCTTCTCCTCTTCCCGAATAAGGACAGCACTCAGGGCTTGTTCGGATACCGCCAGGTATAAACTAAGAATCTCCCCAGGACTTGGTTTGGTCAACAACGGGGCTTCAACCATGTACTTCTTCAGTTGCTCAAAGGCCTCTTGGCTCTCAGGTGTCCACTCAAAATTTTTCACCTTTTTTAACGCTTGGAAGAAAGGCAAGCATTTGTCTCCAGACTTGGAGATGAATCTTCCTAAAGCTGCAACTCGACCTGTCAACCTCTGCACATCTCTTATAGAGCGTGGTGGCTCCATGTCTAAAATCGCCTTGATCTTGTCAGGATTGGCCTCAATGCCTCTTTTTGAAACCATCAGCCCTAAAAACTTCCCAGATCCAACGCCAAAAGCACACTTGGCGGGATTCAACATCATCTTATGGTGCCTCAGCACTTCAAATGCCTCTCCGAGGTGCTTGATATGATCAGCCTTAAGTAGGCTCTTGACTAACATGTCATCAACATATACCTCCATGGTTTTTCCAATCAGATGGGCAAATATCTTATTCACCAATCGTTGGTAAGTAGCTCCTGCATTCTTTAGACCAAAAGCCATGACAAGATAACAGAAGACACCAAAGTCAGTTATGAAAGATACCTTAGGTATGTCATCCTTGTGCATCTTAATCTGATTATAGCCGCTGAATCCATCCATGAAGCTTAACATCTCATGTCCAGCTGTGGCATCTATCAACATATCAATCCTCGGCAGGGGAAAACAATCTTTTGGGCATGCATCATTTAGGTTAGTGAAGTCTATACACATCCTCCACTTCCCATTTGCTTTCTTGACCATGACTGGGTTCGCTAACCATTCAGGAAACTGAATCTCTTCAATAAAACCAGCTTCCAAGAGCTTATTCACTTCTTGCCTAATGGCCTCTTGCCTTTCCGGAGCAAAGTTTCCCTTCTTCTGCTTTATTGCCTTCCTTTTGGGATCAACATTTAACTTATGAGTTATGAGTTGGGGGTCAATCCCTGGCATATCGGCTGCTGTCCAAGCGAACACGTCGCTATTCTTCTGTAAGAATTCTATTAACTTGCCCTTCAGGGGTTCTTTCAGAGATGCTCCAACATAAGTAACTTTTTCAGGATCATTAGGTTCTAGAGGTACGGGAATCAAATCCTCTGCTGGCTTCCCTCTATGCTCTTCATCATCGCGGACATCCATGTCTTCAATCGGAAGGACCTGCCCCCCGACTCCATCGGCCCTTAGTGCGGCCACATAGCAACTTCTTGCCATCTTCTGATCACCCTTTTGTTCTCCGACACCATTCCGTGTTGGAAACTTAATTTTCATATGATAGGAAGAGGCCACAGCCTTAAACGCATGAAGTCCAGTCCTTCCAAGGATTGCGTTGTATGTTGATGCTGCCTTGATCACCAAGAAATTCAACATCTGAGTCGCCTCTTTAGGCTCCTGCCCAATAGTCACGGGTAGCTGAATAGTCCCTTCAACGTTGGACTCCACTCCGTTAAACCCGTATATAGGCATGTTTGTAGGGGTCAGTTGAGAGTCGTTGTAACCCATCTTTACAAATGCATCATGAAATAAAATATCCACAGAAGCCCCATTGTCTATCAAGACTCGTTTTACTTCTGAGTTTCCAATCACGGGAGTTATGACCAGCGGGTCGTCATGGGGGAATTTCACTCCTTCCAAGTCTGAATCATCGAAACCAACTACCATCTCGGTTTTAGCACGCTTCGGGGCTTCTCCCACAATGTGCATTACTTCTCTAGCATAAGCCTTTCGAGAATTCTTAGTCGTGCCAGCTGCTGTCGGGCCTCCCCAGATCATATTGATAACTGCCCTTCGGGGCTGTGGATTGCGATCATGGTTGTCATCCCTCCTATTATTATCTCTCCTTTCATTGTCCCTTCTCTGGTTCCCACGGTCATCACCCTTGGTGAACTGACTTAGTTTTCCTCTTCGTATCAAGAACTCAATCTCATCCTTGAGTTGCCTACAATCGTCGGTGTCATGTCCCACATCTTTGTGGAACCTGCAGTATTGCTCCTTATTTCGCTTAGCTGGGTCTCCTCTAAGTGGCTTCGGCCATCGGAAGTCCTTTTCCTTTTCAATGTCCAACAGGATCTGGCTTCTTGGAGCATTAAGTCTGGCATACTCGGAAAACCTTGGACCCGAGTTCTTTTTTGGAGCAGATTCAGAGTCTCTGCTAGCTCGGGGATACTTGTCCCTAGCATCGTACTCTTGTTCTTGCTTCCGCTTGTTCCCTCCATTGCCCAACGCGGCTTCTTTCTTGATGCTGTCTTCAGCTTTTATATACTTGTCCGCCCTTCGTTGAAGTTCATCCATGCTTTCAGGGGGGTGTTTTGCCAACGACCTCTTAAAAAAGAGATCCGTGGTTCCATGCTGCAAGGCTACCATGGCCACCTTATTTTCCAAATCGGTGATATTCAGGGTTTCCTTAGTGAATCGCTTGATGTAATCTCTTAAGTTCTCATTCTTTCCCTGTGTTACATACATAAGGGATGCGGAGCTTTTCTCGTGAATTCTTCCGCTAATGAATTGACTGACAAAAGCGGTACTCAACTCCTTGAAAGAGCTAATCGAGTTTGGAGGTAAACGACTATACCAACGTTGCGCCATGCCCGACAGGGTTTGGGGGAACGCCCTACACTTAAGGGCATCGTTAGCAGGCTGCAGTAACAACGCGCTTGTAAACGTTCTCACATGAGTTGCGGGATCCCCCGTTCCATCGTAAGCTTTGATCGTGGGCATCTTAAACTTTCGGGAGATATGTGCATTCATCACCTCCTCAGTGAATGGAGGGGTCGGATCATCCAGATCTCCTTGTAGCATCAAATCTCTAGGATTATTCTTGGGGAGTTCCACCCTGGTAGTTCCTCTGGTTGGGGCTTCAGCCATTCGGTGTCTCCTTGAAGACCTCTCCAGATCTATGAAGGGAATCCCTCCTGAAGTCGGAGGAGGTCGAGTCTGATTAGGGTTCTGTCTCTCTAGCTCCCTTGCTTGGTCGTCCTTCAGCTTCTGAATCTCGGCTTCATAAGCCTTAATTTTCTCTGCGATTGTTAAAGGACCATCTCGGTTTGATGGATTCCTCCTCAGAGGTTCCTTACTAGCGCGTCGCCTTCTTGGGGCTTCGTCTCGATCATCGTCTTCAGATGACGAGTCTCCGGTATAAGGACCAGAGTAATCATAGTATCCTGGTTCAGGAGGGGCCGGGCCTCTAAGATAAGGGGATTGTTGTTGCCCATGGATCAACCGAGCATGACCGCTTGGTCCTGGATCCCTTGGATCTTGGGGGTAACTAGGCAGCCCATACATTGGGTTGGTGTTGACAGGGAGCGAAGAAGTGGAGAGACTGTGAAGCGGCGGGCGGCTGCTCAGAGGGAGAGGAGAGACCACCATCTGGAGCGGGTTAGTCTCCTGTCCTAGAGGGACGATTATAGGTTGAGGTCTTTCAGCGGGGGGATCCGTCCCTTGTGGTTGAGAGGCCTGACTACGAGGGTTTGTTTCCGTCAATGGGGGTACAGACCCTGGCCCTGTACCAACAGGAGGAGCAGCGATTGGCGGAACGATGGTTCCAGAGGTAGCCTCGGTTGAGACCGGTGTTGTTCTTCGAGTGGTAACCATGGTTGATGTCTTCGTCCCACAGACGGCGCCAAATGTTGTGGAATAAAAACTAGGTTGAAATTATTGCGGCTGGGGTCTGTATATTTAATGCTAGGGTTCGTGAGCTTCGTGCTTTAATGGCTGCTTCTGCGTTCGAGACTTAAACGGTCCGCACAGAATGCCTACGTATCTCTGTAAATTAGAGAATCAAGCCAATAAAACGTAGTTCTGAGGTGAGGGGTCTGGCCCTTTATATAGGCTGATAAGCCTTAGAATTATGGTAGGATTTGGAGACTTGGTGGGCAAGTCTTTGAGGAATGTTCTAGATCTATTCCTTGTAGGAATCAGTTTCCATATTGAATTGGATGCCTTATTGGATAAGTCTGAAGGGGATATTATCCTTATCCGACTCTTATTTGCTGAGCTGTTTATTACCCTTAATATTAATTACGAAATTAATATTATATTTAGGGTTTTGGGCCCAGCTGGTGGGCCCCACGTTTGGACCATTCTCGGCCTAGTTAATGCCACATTAAATGTGTCTTTAGGGCTTATTTTCAGCCCATATCAGACGTGGACGTGGGCATGGGTGTGGACGTGGTCATGGACATACCCGTGGCCGTGGTTTTGGATATGATCGAGGTTATAATCATCAAAATTTCTCCAACTTCAAAAAGAAACCTCACCACCAAAAGTGGACCAAAAATGAGGAAAAAGCTAAGGGAAATACGATGGAAAAAGGGAGTGAAAGCACTTGTTATCGATGTGGAATGAAAGGTCATTGGAGTCGTACCTATCGTACCTCCAAACATCTTGTTGATCTTTATCAAGGCTCCTTGAAAAATGTTGAAACTAATTTCACTGAGCAAAATGATCCATTGGGAATTGCCCATCTAGAAGCACACCTTGGAGGCGGAGATCAAGTTGACCCTTCAGATCTTACTCACATGGAAGTTGGTGATTTCTTTGAAAATGGAAATGTGGAGATATCCAAATTTAGCGGTGGAGGTAATTAACTCTTATGTTAAAGATGTTGCGTTGCTTATTTAAGTATTTAATATTTATATTTATGCATGTTATGTAATCTCCTTATCAAACTGTTAAATGCTTTAAATATTATGTCTATGAATGAAATGCTTTAGAATATCATAATTCTGAATCTTATTTTTATATTTGCTTTGTTTAGAAATATGGTCAGAAGCCTTTCATTATCGACTATAAAAGAAGAGGAATCACTTTGTTTGGCGGATAGTGCAACAACACATACTGTACAATCTTAAAAAATAAAGAATATTTTTCGCATCTAATACTAGCAAAAGCAAATGTTAACACAATATCGGGTGTATCTGATCTAATTGAAGGTTCCGGAAGAGCAAGTATAGTGTTACCTAATGGTACACGTTTATTTCTCGAGAATGCAATGTTCTCTACCCAATCAAAAAGAAATCTTTTGAGCTTTCGAGATATACGTAATAATGGTTATCATATTGAGACAACAAATGAAAATAACGATGATTATCTTAATATCACATCAATAGTCTCTGTTACAAATTTTAGAGAGACTCGAATCATATAATTCTGGATTATATTATACTTTTATAAATCCAGTTGAGTCACATATGGTGATGAACCAGAAATTAAGAGACCCAACAAATTTTCTTATATGGCATGATCATTTAGGACATCCGGGTTCAACAATGATGCGAAAAATTATAGATAATTCAAATGGACATCCTTTGAAAAATAAGATTGTCCCATTGTCCAAGGATTACTTGTGTTGCTTGCTTTCAAGGAAAATTAATAACAAGACCGTCGCCTATGACAGTTGGGATTGAATGTCCATCATTTTTGGAGCGAATTCAAGGAGATATATGTGGACCTATCACCCCATCTAGTGGGCCATTTCAGTACTTTATGGTACTAATAGATGCATCGACATGATGGTCACATGTGAGCTTATTATCCACACATAATGTTGCACTTGCACGACTCCTTGCTCAAATTATTCGGTTGAGGACACAGTTCCCAGACAATGCAATTAAAAGTATCCGAATGGATAATGCGGGAGAATTTACATCCCAATCTTTTAATGATTATTGTATGTCGATTGGGATTGTGGTGGAACATTCAGTTGCTCACACACACACACACACACTCAAAATGGTCTAGCAGAATCTTTCATTAAAAGGCTACAATTGATTGCTAGACCCCTACTTATGAGAACAAATTTACCAAATTCTACATGGGGACATGCGATATTACATGCGGCTTCCCTAGTTCGGTTAAGACCGACTTTTTATCATAAATATTCTTCATTACAACTAGTAAATGGTCAAGAACCAAATATCTCTCATTTAAGAGTTTGGGTGTGCAGTTTATGTTCCGATATCTCCTCCCCAACGAACAAAAATGGGACCCCAAAGAAGATTAGGGGTATACGTTGGGTTTGACTCTCCCTCAATTATAAAATATTTGGAGCCCATGACTGGTGATCTATTTAAAGCCAGATTTGCTGATTGTCAGTTTGATGAGACAATTTTTCCTGCATTAGGGGGAGATAATTCAAAATTTGAAAAAGAAAGACAAGAAATTTTATGGAATGCCGCATCTCTGTCTCATTATGATCCTCACACAAATCAATGTGAACTTGAAATTCAAAAGATTTTCCACCTACAAGAGGTTGCAAATAAATTGCCCGATTCATTTACTGATGTCAAGACAGTGACGAAGTCACATATACCGGTTGTCAATGTTCCTGTAAAATAACACTTCCTAATGAAGATAATAAAATCATGCTAGCAAACGAGTCTAAAGCACGCCAGAAGCGTGGTAGACCTATTGGATCAAAAGATAAAAATCCAAGAAAATCAAGGAAACTAGATAAACAAGCTGGTACATCAAATGACATCATTCCAAATGAAATAGAATTGATCACTGAAGAGACGTCTTCAAAGAATGATCAAACACCTGAAACTGAGGACAATGAAGAGATCTCGATAAATTATACCATTTCAGGGAAAAGGTGGAATAGAAAAGAAATTGTCATGGATGAAATATTTGCATATGCAGTTGCACTTGACATTTTTGAAGAAATCGAGGATCATGAATCTAGATCGATCTATGAATGTAAAAGAAGAAATTATTGGCCAAAATGGAAAGATGCTATTGAGGCAGAATTGAAATCACTTGAAAAACGTCAAGTTTTTGGACCTATTGTCCAAACACCTGCAGGTGTGAAACCAGTTGGATATAGATGGGTATTTGTGCGCAAAAGAAATGAGAAAAATGAATTTGTGAGATATAAGGCATGCCTTGTTGCACAAGGCTTCTCACAAAGACCGGGAATTGATTATGAAGAGACTTATTCCCCGGTAATGGATGCAACAACATTCAGATTTTTAATAAGTTTATCAATTCTAGAAGGGCTCCGAATGAATTTAATGGATGTTTTGACTACCTACTTATATGGGTCACTAGATAATGACATTTACATGAAAATCCCAGATGGATTGAAAATGCCTGAAGCATATAGTTCAAGACCCCGAGAGATTTATTCAATTAAATTATGAAGATCATTGTACGGATTGAAACAATCAGGTCGAATGTGGTATAATCGCCTCAACGAGTACCTTTTGAAAAATGGATATGTTAATAATGTAATTTGTCCATGTGTTTTTATTAAAAGGACAAAAATGGGGTTTACCATCATTGCAGTTTATGTTGATGATTTAAATATTATTGGGACCCCCAATGAACTTCATGAAAAGATTGAATATTTGAAAAGGGAATTTGAAATGAAAGACTTGGGTAAAACCAAACTCTGCCTTGGTTTTTATAACGCCCTAGAAAATTTCGTATTTATAAATATTATTATTTAATATTAATGTGGATTATAGGGTGTGATTTTTTTTTTTTAAGATAAAAATATGTGACATCATGTTTACATGTTTATATGATGATGAATGTGTGTGGTGTAGGTCTGTGTATTTTTATTTGAGTTTTGTGATTAAAAAACCTATTTAAATTATGTATTATTGATCTTAAAATTTTTTTATAAAATCATCGAAGTATTTAAAAATCCCGAAATCTTTTACAATATCATATTTGTATATTTATTTAGTTTTTAAAATTATTGGGTGAATATTTTGGATGTGTAAGTATTTTAAAATGATTTTAAGAGTTATTTGCATTTAAAGGATCGTTAATTTCAAAATTAATATTTAATTCGTTTTTGACCCTAAAAATATTTTTAAAAAATATGTGGGTGATAATAATTTTTCATTACTTATTTTAGAAATGGGAAAGTTTTATTTTTATTATTTTCACCTTAACTTTGATTTTTTTTAATGGTATTTAAATTGTTTTAAAATTGTTTTTAGCATCTTAAAATGTCACCCTTCCTTTTTCCCCAAATATTTTCTTTGAAATCCCTAATCTAAAATAGGAGTGCTCTGTTTTTTTTGTTCAACTAGGCTATGCTTTCTTCGGGTTATCTCTCGAGTTCTCTAGAACTCTCGAGAGTTTCTCCACAGTCTTTACTTTCTCTCTCAACACAAAATCACTCTCTTCAATCTCTTTATCTTCCTCGAAATCTCTCCTCTCCTCTCATGATTATGCGAGCCCTCTCCCTCACCCTGTGTTTTCCTCCAGTAGTATGTGTGTGAGTGTATAAGGAAGCAGCGTGGGTTGTGGTGTAAATGTGACAAGTGTGTGTGGGTTCGTGTGTAGAAAAACCTTGCATGTTGTTGATTTTCCTGCGTGTGTTCAGCATGAGTTTAGTGGTATGGGTCGAGTGGCTGTGTCAATTGACTTCTTCCTCTCCCCCGTTTACTCCTTCCCTCTCCCCTGCTACTGGTATGGTCGACAGTAGTGATATGTAAACAGTGCAGTGTGTGTGTGTTGTCCCGAGTGTGTGCCCAGATGAGGATCAAACAATACGTGTAAGTTCGAACTGGTGTGATGTTGCAGCGTGCGTATTTATATGCTGAGCTTGGGGTGTGTGTGTATTTGTGTTCAATTGTATGTGCTGTGTAGGTTTATGTTGTTGCGTATACAATAAAAATGGAATGGGGTTCTTTGAAGTCATTTGAAATCTGGGTTAATGTTTGTTGGGGTAGGATTTTCGAATTTCTTAGTTTTAGTTAGGATTGATTACTTCCGAGTTGATGTTATACTTTTGCTAATTATGTTTGTTGCTGGTTTTGGTGTCGGCTGTGTCCGACTGGTAGTATACCCATTCAAAGGGGATGCTGCCCGAATTTTCTAAAATTATAAAATTTCTAAAAATAGTGTTTACATATTTATCGAATAATTATAATTATGTTATTTATTAGTATTTGAGCGATGACTATAAATTATGAATGGATTTCGTTTAATAGTGGATAAAAGGGTAAGTGGTATATTATAATTTGTCGTATAATTGGTTAATTAGATATTAATTATGGATTTATGGTTTGATTTAGTACGTAAATGGACGTATAGGTACTAAATATTTTATATTGGTTTCTCGAGTAAGCATTGTTGTGTTTTGAGTAGTGGCTTGTAAATCATATCAGGAAATATGTATTTATGTGGAATTGTAATTTGATCTTGTGGATTGATAAATTAGGTGGTGTAAGTTAAATCTTACAAACTGTTATATGTTAACTAGTTACTTTGACAATTGTTAGTGATTAGCGAATGTGCCAAAATTGTATGATTGATAAGTATAACTGCCATTAGGGTTAGTAGCTCGATTCTAAGTGTAAAAGTGGAATGTACTTACTACGATTTGGTCGTAAATGGTTCAAGGATGAAAATTAAGTGGTAAGCGTGCAGTTGATCGAAAGAATTGTAAATTATGTATGTTAGTATGATTGTGATGGATATGAGATTTTATTGAGATAAATGTAAAGTAATCGATGTGGTGATGGCTGAATTGGTTGATTATATTTTGGCAGGTTAGACGATATTATAAAGGAGGTGCTGTCCAATTTTAGTTAAGATTATTTTGTAACTCATATAGCAGATTGATAAGAGTTATTTTTAAATCGATATGAGGTACATATTAAAGAGATATAAGTGTAAATTGATATTACGTGCTATGTGCTTACATGATTTTGTGATTATACGTTATTATTTTGAGCTATATGTAATAAATTGTAAAGCGTATAGGAAGCGTTTGGGTAGAATATATTTAGACGGTTACGGCTATAAGCGTACTGAAGTAGTACTTTATTTTGATATAGTTACCAGTAAAAGGCCGATTTTGAGCCAGTGTATGTAAGGGTGGAAATTCTGAGGAACGAGTTATTCAGCGAAGTAGACGAGTGTGTGCATGTTGAAGCTGACTAGTGATAAGGAAAGAGGAATGGATGACCGAGTACAAAGCCAGCCAATAAGAAATAGAGACTGATGTACAATGACAAAAGAATCGAGATGTTGGAATTGGAAACTTCATGTATTGAGGCAAGTATACTATCCCTCACTTATCGTTCAAGTGATGTGAACCCTCCTGTTTTATTTATATGTTCTTTCGAATCCCTTCTTGCAAGCATGTATACCATTCATATTTATTTTGGATGATGTGAACCTATTTCTACTATTCGTAAGGTTTTCTTCGAAATCGCTTTGCTAGGGTCTATACCCTTACTTTTGTTTCAAGTGACATTTTCCCTCACTAGTATTCTCAAATTATCTTAAAAATTGTTGATTCTCTTAAAAATATTTTAAATAAATATTCTTAATCTTTATTAATATTCCAATACTTGATATTTTATCGGATTCCCCAATACCTATCGTTCAGGTGTTGGCTCTTTTAAAAATTATTGTAAATAAATATTCCTCATTTTTATTAATATTTTAATACATGGTATTTTACTGGATTCCTCAGTCGTACTATTTTATATTCTTCAAAAGAAATTAAGTGATATTTTAAACAGAGAAAATCCAAGATTTAAAAATTTATAAAAATCTTTTCGTATAATTCCTCAATATGATTTAGGATTTTCCCTCAATAAATACTTTTCAAGGAATGTTTTCTTCAAATTACTGTATAACTATTTACTTTGATATTATTTTCGCTATAAATGAATGTAAACAAATTCGAGGTTTATACTGTCGTTGAAGCATGTGTTGCTCAGTGACGGTTAAAACCAAGAATGAATTGAGATCTTCTTATTTATTCAACTCATTATTGTCGGGCCGTGTTGGCAGCTAAAGCCTATGAGTGCTTAGCTGACAAGAGTGAGGTTACATATAATTGGGAATTTATTGAATGTTTATTTTTTTTTATTATTTGAATCACTTATGATAGTTTCAAAATATATAATGAAATTCCTTCATCCCATGATTTCCTTATAAGTTGTTAAATTCTAGAACTTGAATAATTGCTTTGTTCCTTAATTTATTAATGTCTCTTTATTGATTCATAATTCTATCTTGCTGAACTATACCATGTTTAGTTCAATCATATTGCTTTGCTATTATGATTTCCTTATATCTAAATGCTTCCATGTTGACCCTTATTCATTTATCATTATAAATTGAAAGGACTTATCTTGCTTGAAAAGAATGTTTAACAATTTATTTCTTTTATCTTGTTTTTATTTAAAAGAAAACACTTTTAATCAGCGTAAGAGGTTAGGGTGGTCCTAGCCCACCACTTTAAATTAGCGTAAGAGGTTAGGGTGGTCCTAGCCCAGCATTAAAGGTCAATGTGTTGCCTAATTGGGAACCCAATTTCAAAGTCCAGAGGGACCTAGTGTCCAGTATGGGGACTTTACGGGCTAATCACTTGTATTGTCTGTAATCAGGAGAACAATACTGTGACAGTCCCAAAATCCGGGGTACAGATTTGGGGCCACCAACCACAATAAACACAAACAAACCTGGATATAACTCAAAACATAATAATGAAACACCCTGATCCAAGACCGCATACAGGTTATGGTATGAAACAAACTATATCGTTTAATTTTGTATTAATATTTTGAAGTCATATTTGCTGTTTTATATACGTATAACTAGAGGTGTTTTATCTTGTTGATTGTTGACTTATCGAATGGAGAAATGGGTAGAGAAGAGAGGGTATTAAGGTAGAGACGCTTGCTAGAGGCAGTTTCTGCCCAGCCTCTTGTTTGCACAAAATCACGCAAGCGTACGTGGTCACAAGTAATATATGAATAAGTCAAGTTCGTTCCCACAGAGATCTGGTTAAGTTTCAATTCAGTAAACGCAATTATGCAACAATGTATGGTTTTTTTTACTCACTGCTAAGACAAGTAACAATTTTGGGTTTTTAATTAACTACTTTAACCTAAGAATTAAATTATCTCAACTAAGAATTAATTAACTAATGTGAATAAGATTGATTTATTTATACGTGAGAAAACATGGGATCCTAACTTCATTAAATACTTCACTTAGATCTGACGCCTTTAATCACTATATGCAATGGTTATGATATCTGATCGGACAACACGGAACAAGTACACGCTACCTGTCAGCATACGTATACCAAACTACCCATACATCCACAAAAGAGATAGAAGATGAATAGACACCAATTATGCTTAGACCCTATATGTCTATAGAATTTGAAAACATAACGGTTGAAGAACAAGTTATCCGTAAAGATCACACAGGGCAGCGTAAGATAGTTCAAATTACACTACGAATCATGTTGGTAAACAATCATGAACCTATGCTAGCATGGCAAGTTCTAAATCTCAAGATCCACTGTCGCTTCAGAAGAGATTAATAGATTAGATGTTAGCTACGCATCTAACAATTAAGCATAACATACGAGGATATCAATATACATCACACACAGATCTTTAAAGCATCAAAATACTAAATCTTCATTAATAAATCCGTTAGAATCCCATGACAACGATTAGTTCATAATCAAACGGCTCGTCATCATGAGATCTGATGAAACCATGGTAGTAAACAAAGTATGAATAATAATTATGTTAGAGTAATAGAGTTAAGAAAAACAAATCCGAAATCCAGAGTATCGCCTAATTAGAAGAAAACAAAAGTAGATCTAGATCTCGAATGCTGTCACGTCCTTCCGGAATCCGTCTCCAAGTCTGAATCTCTATTTTTGGCTCTTTCTATGTTTATTCAAAGTATTGGTGCATATTATAATGATAGGAAGTGTTTATATAGGCGCTAGAATTCTTTTCCAGCAAGAGAAGTCCAAAATTACAACTTAAATTCGAAAGAAGAGAAAAATCAGGATTTTTCCAGAAAGCTGCAGCGCCCCTGCGCCCCTGCGCTGTCCTACGTCTTCTAGGCGCCCCTGCGCTTGCATGTAGCGCAGCCGCGCTCTTCAATTCTGCCAGTTTCTGATTTTTGTCTATTTTCTTCATTTTATCCCCGTTTTCTCCCGTTCCTTTTGCATTAGTTGCCGTTCTTCAATCCCTTGACTCATGAATCTCCATAGTATCATAGTGCAAGACTCTGTTCTTCATTCCAAACTCAAAATCCACTCTAAGAACAATGGAAATCACCAACCCTAACCGACGTTTTACGATCCTGCACAACTAAACGAAAACACATCAAAAATACAACATACTTGAGGACAAGACATCAATTTAAGCTTAAATGAAGCGTTCCAAGTGATATGAAATCCACTTATATACCCCCAAACTTAAACCGATGCTTGTCCTCAAGCATAAAACAGACTCAATACTACCTAATGCAATGCAATGCATGTATGCAACTAATATGAAAATGCAACGATCCCCTTAGACTAACCAAAACCAATCAATAAGCAAATATCTCAAAGAAATGCAATACGTCCAAACAGAGCTCGACTAAATCCCCGTATACTAACAATACATGAACAAAAACGTGTGTATGTGTGATTCTCATCAAATATACCCCTAACACTAGATCAAAATCATACTCATTCTTCGCCAAGACAATCACAGGTTTATAAATAGAATGGACGCTAGACACTTCATAACCTCGAAACACCTCCATCATCATTTGAGTTAGACAGGAATTCATGCTTTATTACTAACAACTACGACACATAATAATATACACAACAACGCATGATTATTTAACCGTGTAATGGATGAGACCCCAAAAGGCTTATACAATAATACCCATGTAGCGAGCATTATAAAAGCCTTAGGTCACTAGGCACAAAGTCCCCTAGAACTTAATTGCTCGAGTATTAAAGAGCCCACCCTGGTTAATTCTTCATTTACACAATTTACATAATTTTTTTTTCTTTTTTTTTTCTGATTTTTTTTCTTTTGTTTTTTTTAATGCAATCTGGAATGAGTTCTCATCCAACCCTAGAATACTCATAAAAATATGATCCGGCTACTAGCCATTTGATGCCTAGCCATTATTGACAACTATTAACAATTAGGATGAAATCCATGTTTTCCCCCAAACTTATACTTTGGTGTCCCTACGCTATCATGGGAATAATGAAAATTCTAAATATAAACAAGTGATTAAATCTCAAAACAACCAAACAAGCATGACCTCAACCTAGCCCAAAAGCAAACGACGAGATTGTGAAAAGAATTTGTTTCTGAAACATGCACGTTAATTCATAAGAACTATAAATCAACCCTCTATTCATCAATACCACACTCAAATTGACATCTACGTACCAATCAGAATTAGCTCATCCTAAGGGATCATGAAAATTTGCCATGCAATGCAACTAAATGGACTCACATGGTATACGAAAACAAAATAACAAAATGTCCTACATGAAACAAACATATAATAAAAATATGAATGAATTATACTAAACATGCAAAATATGATTCCTACATGAACAATGACTCTACTAATTACTTACCCTCAAATCACCCCCAAACTTAAGATATTCAATGTCCCCATTGAAAGTAATACAAGGGATAATACCTAATTATCGGCAGGATCACCCTCCTCGGGTGGTAAATCTGGTGGTGGATACTGAGCATTATGAAAATAGTAATCCAGAATTATGAAGAATTGGGGAAAATACTCTTTTATTGAAAGCTAGGAAATCCATGGGTTGCCTCCCAGGAAGCGCCTTTGTTTAAAGTCTTTAGCTAGACATGGCAATGGCTTTTTCTCTTGAAAATTTCTACACCGTATCTCTATATGGCCATTTAATTATCTTTTCCGGGGCTACATCCTTGATGACAAGTTTCAACCTTCTTTGCTCCTCAAAAGTGTCAGTAACATTGTTCTCTTCACTACCTGACAAGTTAGCAACAATACTAATAAGCAAAGTAGATGATTGACCCAAATATGCATACCTCAGGTGATCTGGTGGTTTAAGCTCGAGTTTGGAAGCTTCTTCAACATGATGTTTTTCATTATTAACTACCAAAGACTGATCAAGAGTGGAAATAGACGGATTAGGAACGAAAGTGGGTGGGTCACCAATAGAAGTCTTAGCAACAGACTTAGGATCAAAAGAACTATCCTCAAGTTGAATATCATGCTTAGAACAAATAGCATTCAATTCTTCTAACATCTCATCAGAAGTAAAATTCCTATACAACTCATGAAGATCTTTATTACCCTCATACTTTAACAAAACATCTTTCTCAAGAAAATGCTCAATTGCACTATCCTCAAGATTTGACCATGAAACAACCTTATCAATTAGCACCTGAGAATCCCAAAGATCAGCCATGCCTAATTCCTCATCTTCAGTATCAGACTTTCCTTGTAAAGCAACGTCTAATGGATTCGACTTCAACATCTGATCAAACACTTTATTCTGGCCAGTATCAACCCCTTCCACTCTAAAGCACTCTTCATTCTCCACAGGAAATTTCATGGCCTTGAACACATTAAAAGACACAGTCTGATCTTGCACTCTTATTGTGAGCTCTCCTTTCTGAACATCTATCAAAGTACGGCCAGTAGCGAGAAAAGGCCTTCCCAAGATGATGGGAATCTTCTTATCTTCTTCAAAATCAAGAATCACGAAATTCGCAGGGAAGATGAGCTTATCAACTTTTACCAAAACATCCTCCACGATACCTCTAGGATATGTGATCGATCGATCAGCTAGCTGTAAGGAGATGTTTGTAGGTTTTGGATCCGGTAGACCAAGTTGCATAAAAACAGACAAAGGCTTGAGATTGATGCTAGCTCCCAAGTCACACAAACACTTGTTGAAAGATAAGTTACCAATGGTGCACGGGATGGTGAAACTTCCCGGATCTTTAAGTTTAGGAGGCAACTTTTGCTGTAGAAAAGCACTGCATTCTTCCGTCAAAGCCACCGTTTCCAATTCCTCGAGCTTCAACTTCCTTGATAAAATACCCTTCATGAACTTAGCATAGCTCGGCATCTTTTCTAGAGCTTCCGCAAAAGGAATATTAATGGATAATTTCTTGAAGACGTCCAAAAATTTATGAAATTGTTTTTCTTGACTTTTTTGCAAGCGTCGAGGATATGGAGGAGGAGGATAGATCTTATTGAACTTCGCAGACTGCTCTGGAGAAGCTTTTTCAACAGATTTCTTGCTCTGTTCCACTTTACCATCTAGCTGATCAGCCACCAAGTCCGATTTCTCAATTTCTGGTCCTGCAAATTTTTCAACCTGCTGATTCTGAACTTCTTTATCTTCCTTAGCTGCTGATTTCTGCTCGGTTGTAACCTTTCTGGATTTTAAAGTAACTGCCTTCACCTGTTCTTTGACTTCCCTCTTGCCCGGATTAGCCTCTGTATCTCTAGGAAGAGTTCCTTGCGGCCTATTCAACAAGGCATTAGCAATATGACCAATCTGGTTCTCTAAGGTCTTGATAGAAACTGCTTGGCTCTTGCACATGAACTTCAATTCCTCCTGTTCATATTTTTCATTAGAAGATTGCCCCACACTAGCATGAGGCTGCTGCTGAAATCCCGGAGGCTAAATTGTTGTCTTGGACCATACGGCTGCTGATAACCAGAAGGATTGTACGGCTTAGCTCCATATTGCTGACCTTGAAACTGCTGATAGGGTTGTTGAGCACCTTTATGGTTGCTCCAACTGAAATTAGGATGATTTCTATTGTTAGGATGATAGGTGGCTGGAGCTGGTACAGAAGGTCTCTGAAAATTGCTCACAAACTATGTTGATTCAGAAGAGATAGCACACTGATTCTTCTCATGTGCACCCGCACAAAGCTCACACACACTAGCAACCTCCTGAACTCCATAGTTGGTAAGAGAATCCACCTTCATAGTCAAAGCCATTAACTAAGCTGCTATAGCTTTAGCTGCATCAACTTCCAAAATACCTGCTACTTTGCCTTGCGCTAGTCTCTGAGTTGGATTCTGATATTCATTAGCAGCCATCATCTCAATTAACTCATAGGCTTCCTCATAGCTCTTTGCCCATAAAGCTCCATCTGATGCTGCATCAAGCATTGGCCTTGATTGTGCTCCCAGCCCATTATAGAAACAATTGATCACCATCCAGTCTGGCATACCATGATGTGGACACTTCCTAAGCATCTCCTTATAGCGTTCCCAAGCTTCACATAAAGATTCTCCAAGTTGTTGTGCAAATTGAGTAAGAGCATTCCTGATTGCTGCTATTTTGGCCATGAGAAAGAATTTAGTGAGGAATTTCTGAGCAAGATCCTCCCATGTCATAATCGAACCGGCTGGTAAAGAGTGTAACCAGCCCTTAGCCTTATCCCTCAGAGAAAATGGGAAAAGCCTCAATTTCATAGCATCTTCCGACACACCATTGAATCGGAAAGTTTCACATATCTCTATGAAGTTGCGAATGTGCATGTTGGGATCTTCCATTGGAGCACCCCCAAACTGAACTGATTCTGAACCATCTGGATTGTGCTAGGCTTAATCTCAAAAGTATTAGCTACAATGGCTAGTATGACAATGCTAGACTGGATGTCATTAATTTTAGGCTGAGAATAGTCCTTCAAAGCCTTAGTTTCTGCTGCTTCTCGATCACGCATCTCTATCGTTGTTTCAAGTTCCTCTTCGCTTTTATCTGTGACTAGATCTACGTCTTCCAGTTTACGAGATTGAGAACGTGTTCGCATACACGCTCAAGTACCTGAAAAACACCAAACAAACAAGATATGTAAGTAAACAATCCGAGTTAGTGAACTCTAACGACCACTGATGACAAGCACATAAACTAAAAATAAAACACCGATGATCCCCGGTAGCGGTGCCAAAAACTTGTTTGCACAAAATCACGCAAGCGTACGTGGTCACAAGTAATATATGAATAAGTCAAGTTCGTTCCCACAGAGATCTGGTTAAGTTTTAATTCAGTAAACGCACTTATGCAACAATGTATGGTTTTTTTTACTCACTGCTAAGACAAGTAAGAATTTTAGGTTTTTAATCAACTACTTTAACCTAAGAATTAAATTATCTCGAATAAGAATTAATTAACTAATGTGAATAAGATTGATTTATTTATACGAGAGAAAACATGGGATCCTAACTTCATTAAATACTTCACTTAGATCTGATGCCTTTAATCACTATATGCAATGGTTATGATATCTGATCGGACAACACGGAACAAGTACACGCTACCTGTCAGCATACGTATACCAAACTACCCATACATCCACAAAAGAGATAGAAGATGAATAGACACCAATTATGCTTAGACCCTATATGTCTATAGAATTTGAAAACATAACCGTTGAAGAATAAGTTATCCATAAAGATCACACAGGGCAGCATAAGATAGTTTAAATTACACTACGTATCATGTTGGTAAACAATCATGAACCTATGCTAGCATGGCAAGTTCTAAATCTCAAGATCCACTGTCGCTTCAGAAGAGATTAACAGATTAGATGTTAGCTATGCATCTAACAATTAAGCATAACCATACGAGGATATCAATATACATCATACACAGATCTTTAAAGCATCAAAATACTAGAGCTCCATAAATAAATCCGTTAGAATCCCATGACAACGATTAGTTCATAATCGAACGGCTCGTCATCATGATATCTGATGAAACCATGGTAGTAAACAAAGTATGAATAATAATTATGTTAGAGTAATAGAGTTAAAAAAAACAAATCTGAAATCCAGAGTATCGCCTAATTAGAAGAAAACAAAAGTAGATCTAGATCTCCGAATGTTGTTACGTCCTTTCGGAATCCGTCTCCAAGTCTAAATCTCTATCTTCGGCTCTTTCTGTGTTTATTCTAAGTATTGGTGCGTATTATAATGATAGGAAGTGTTTATATAGGCCCTAGAATTCTTTTCCAGCAAGGGAAGTCCAAAATTACAACTTAAATTCGAAATAGGAGAAAAATCAGGATTTTTCCAGAAAGCTGCAGTGCCCCTGCGCCACTCCATGGCGCCCCTGCGCTGTCCTACGTCTTCCAGGCACCCCCGCGCTTGCATCTAGCGCAGCCGCGCTCTTTAATTCTGCCAGTTTCTGATTTTTGTCTGTTTTCTTCGTTTTATCTCCGTTTTCTCCCGTTCCTTTTGCGTTAGTTCCTGTTCTTCAATCCCTTGACTCATGAATCTCCATAGTATCATAGTGCAAGACTCTGTTCTTCATTCCAAACTCAAAATCCACTCTAAGAATAATAGAAATCACCAACCCTAGCCGACGTTTTACGATCCTACACAACTAGACGAAAACACATCAAAAATACAACATACTTGAGGTAAAGACATCAATTTAAGCTGAAATGAAGCGTTCCAAGTGGATATGAAATCCACTTATCACCTCTGCTCTGTTTTGTCTAGTTATTTCGAAGCAGAGACTATAAGAGCCAAGGTATAGTGCTCAGAGAAGTGAGCATAAAGAATTGAGATATTATTAATAAAACTAAATATGCATATTGGATGCATAGACGGACTACCGGATGTAGTACCAGCTAGTAAGACGGATTGAAAGGATTACTTGAGATCTTATATGGGGATAGATAAGAATCATTAGAAACTTTCAGATTAATGAGAAAAGAGTTAGAATGAGGCATGATTGTCAAAGACATCGATATAGGACGGGGAACAGAGTCTCCAGGAGTAGTTGAGATAGAGGTAGCAAGTGCCATATCATTTGATAAATGTATTAGTATGAATGTGGTCAATGGTAATTCGCCATGAGGAGGAAGATTTCATAGGTTATAATTTACGAAGCCAAATTAAGATTGATGAAGTGGTTTTATTCAAGGAAATGTTCATTTTATGAATAAATCAGCTTAGAAAGTAAAGACATTGAGAAGTGATGGCATGATTGGATAAAGTTATATAAGGAAGTAGTAAGCGAGACGGTGATCTCAGAACCTACAAGAGGAAAAGACCCATGAGTCTATAATACACTCATAATAAGACTACCGTCAGGGGCTAAGTATAGGTCTATTTCAACTCAGTGAAATGATGAACCAAAAACACTAGATGCATGTGGTTCAGAGGAATATTAAATTCTTTCTTTTCCTTGAATGGATTATAGTAGTTACATTAAGTTTACTCCGACGCTGAATCATAAATGGATCAAGTAATACGATCAGTGGTTAAGAGGTAATGGAGAATGTTTTGAGATGAAACCTGAAAAAGCAAGTGCATGCCAAGTTCGCGAAGTATGAATTCTGATAAAATAAAGTTCAGCTATTAAGACATACGATCCATAGTGAGTAGTGATTGGTTGACCCCGCTGAGTAAAGGCAGTTTCAATTGAGAAAGGCCAACCACACCAACAAAGGACTAAGAAGTTTGAATGAACGAGAAAATGTGAGAAAATCTTCCTGGAGCTAAAGAAGAAATTTGAGGCGACCCAGCGTTGGCATTGCCTAATGGAAGAAAGAAGACTTTGTGATATATTATGACGCACCTCATATAGGTTTAATTGGTGTGCTTATGCAGTACGGCAGAGTAATTGTGGATGTATTCGGACAACACGGTTCACCAGGTTCGGATGGCCCTGGTAGTGCCAATTTTGTGGAACGACTAACTCCGACGGTAGTGGTCCTTCTGAGACTGGTGGTTAGGTGACTAACATTTGGTAGTATCAACTATTAGGACGTATATGCATCAGGAAGATGTGGCATGTTTCAGTTTGAAACTTCTGATTTCCCTTCTATGGGATGTAAATATTTGATTCCTTTCCAGTGGTTAAACTTCCAACTTTATGTTAAACATTCCGTAGTGGGTGGATAGGTTAACCAAGATTTTCCTGATTCTGGAAAGAAATCTAACAAATTTTGGCAAATTGTCTTTCTGATTATTAGAGAACGTCACTAAAGAGAGTGAAAACTGGAGTGAACCCTGCGGATTGGGTAAGGTAACCACTATATGGGTTGATGAACAGACCCTGATTATTACAATTAATTGAAGAGATAAAACGGTGAAGTTTAGATTGGACGGTAAGAAAGGAAATGTATTTAAGAACCAAAATGGACTGAGAAATTCCGGGATTGGCTTAAATGAAAAGGCTATTATGCCAAGAGTGTTAAGCTTATGTAGCACGTTGGATTGTTAAGAGAAGTTGAAAAGATAAAAATAAAGGAAAGGTGACCGGAGGCGGTACCGAGAGGTCGATTAAAACTTATATGGAGTAAAATTTTGAAAAGATTAGAAACGGTATCTAGGAAGGAGGATGAACGAGGAGTGACTATGCCACTCTGGTACCCAAGATTTGCTGTGTAAAGGAAAGCAGTGAACAACACATTTAGGAAAACACGGGAAAAAGCATATGGATAAGCGTAACCTGTCCCAGATAATTGTCTTCACTATAGACGAAGGAGGCAATTGCTAGAAAAGTATTGCCATTAGTTAACCCCTACACTCATATGTTTTAGTGTGGCCAGTTAGGGCCATGTCATAAAGGATTATAAACTGACTGGACCAGCGATGTAAGGACAAAGCGGGGTTGCTTCTGACCAAGCGCCAACCGTGAGAACTTTTGATACAAAATAAAGTAATACAGGTTTATATGATTGACCAGCTTATGAGCTAGAAATCCAACTATATTGAATTGAGGTACGTAATTTTGGGATTTTATAAATACAATAGACATAGTATGACTGAGGAAAGTGATCAATAAAAGGTTTATGGAGATTGTCAAAGATTGTCAAGATGAGAGTAATTGAAAAGAGACCCTTATTAAAGATATATGATTTGATTGTCAATGAAAGGATGTAAGTATTTCTTGAAAATAGAATTATGGATAGAATATCCATAAACTAAGATAAACCTTGGGGATGCACAAAGAATGGCATTACCCCTAATAAAGACATTGTGAATTCAGATGATATAAGTTAGATTGGTTAAGGCAACAATAATCTTTAAGAAGTTATTGGAAGGAGTTTCGGAAGGTACGTAGACAGAATTGTTATAGGATTGATTAATGGTATTCTGATATACCCTAAACCTAGAAAATACAGGGGGAATGGTGAGGAAGACCTAAGAAACCTTATAGGGAAAAAGGGTAATATTCTGAGTTTCAAAAATAGAATTCTGGTAAGGAAAGTACGACAATAATAATAATAATGCCAGCTGAGGCATGTGTGAGACCATGAGGAAGTATGGATTGAACCAAATAAAGGTTGAGATTATCCTAAAACAAGAAAGAACTAAAAGAAGAAATATCCTAGGTATGATTAGGAGTAACCGTGATAAAATTCACACAGAAAGGTGGAAGCAATGACTTATGGAAAAAGACTGATAGATACTTTTTCAGCAGAGCTTAAGGGAGAATGCTTTCACCCAATAGTGATGGGAATGAGGTAGAAAAATTTAAGTTGGAATAGGTCCAGAGAACTTTGATTTCAAGAAATTATTATTATCAAGAAAGGCGAATGAGGTGGCCGACACTTTAAGTATAGAGGAGTAATTATAAATGCTCATACCGAAGAAACGGAATGATATTCGGAAGAGCCTTGAAGGTCATATCAGAGTAGAGGAATTTACATTCCTTCTGATGATTGTGCAAGAATCGACGGTAATAATAGTTTAAATAAAGATTCGATTCCTGATATCGTCTTAAGCATATTACCTGCGTTAGGAGGTCCTATGATGAGGTAAACCAAGACCATGGTACGAAATTGACTAAGTAGACCGTTAAGCTTCCAGTCTTCTACTAAAAATATATGATTGATAATTTCATCAACCTAACATGCCTACGATGCTTGAAGCTCTTCTGCAATTTTATCTGCTTCGTGTAGTATCTACATCAAGTTCAGGAAGTATTCCTGGTGGATGAAGGATAGTGATTAGTTTGTCTTCCTAGAGGATTTCGATCTGACAATTATGAAACCCGTATGGTTAGCTATTAAAGCACTACGTAAACAGCAAACGAGGGTGATTCTTCTAAAAAAATTCAATGACAATGCAAAAATAAAGATAGTGCAGCTATTGATAAGCTAAATGGCATGTGGATGAATGACAAGCAAGTTTATGATGGTGTATTTCTGGGAAAACAAGATAGAGAATAGGAGATTGGAGATTGGAGATTAATGATTCTAAAAGTATCCCCGTGGGAAGAATTAATGAGACTTGGAGAGAAGGGAGTATAGCCCGAGATTTATTGGGTCATCTGAGAGTTTAAAAGTGTTCGAAAGGTGGCATTCGAGCCAGCTTTACCCCCGAAGCTTATAGCATGGTCGAAACGTGTTTCATGTGGCACGGCTACACCAGTAAAATGCAGATGCTCGATAGATGATAAGAGTATGTATGAGCAGGTAGATATACGACCTGGTCTGACTTACGAAGAACAACCTGTGGAAAATCACGAATAGAAAAGAACAAGTGATGAGAAACAAGTTAGGCAGAAGTAGATTATATTGGATCTAAGTTAAAGGAATCGGCCAGATTCATTTTGGAGGGTTTAAATTGGAATAATGTGATGATTATAGAGTAAATGTGAAGGGATACCAATAAGGAGGTGCCAAGTGCAAAAGATGTCTCAATAAAGAGATGACGGTGGAGGTAAATAACAGAAGTGAATAAGAATCAGATAATAAGAAGGATGTGATTGGTAAAGAAAAGACTGAGAAAGCAACTATGGAATGTGAATCAAGGAATGTTATGAATGGAATAATGAATGGGCTTTCTAATGAATTCTCGGGATGACAACCTGATAGTGTTAGTATTATATATATGAAAAAGCTAGTAGCGTGGCATGGAATGTCAGTCTTGGCATATAACTGCTCCTTCCTGAGTATTTCTAAGGTTATCCTTAAATGTTCAGCGTGTTCTGCCTCTGTCCTTGAGTAGATGAGAATATCATCAATAAAAACTATCACGAATTTGTCCAAATATTCCTTGAACACTCTATTCATTAGGTCCATGAAGGCTGCTGGGGCGTTGGTCAGTCCAAATGACATAACTAAGAACTCATAATGTCCATATCTGGTACGGAATGCAGTCTTCGGGATATCTTCAGGTTTGATCTTCAGTTGGTGATATCCCGTTCTCAAATCAATCTTAGAGAAGTATTCAGCGCCTCTTAGCTGGTCAAACAAATCGTCTATCCTGGGTAATGGATACTTATTCTTTATGGTTAGCTTGTTCAATTCTCTGTAGTCGATGCATAACCTCATACTTCCATCCTTTTTCTTAACAAACAACACTGGTGCGCCCCAAGGCGACACACTGGGCCTTCTCATGCCCTTATCCAACAATTCCTGTAATTGTTTTGCTAGCTCCTTCATTTCTACTGGGGCTAATCGGTACGGGGCCTTCGAAACTGGCGCCGTCCCCGGGGCTAACTCGATGGCAAACTCAATTACCCTATCAGGTGGTAGTCCGGGAAGATCTTGTGGGAACACGTCCTCGAACTCATTAACTACCAGAATGTCTTGCAATCTTGGCACTTCCTTCTGAGTGTCTATAACGTAGGCTAAATAAGCCTCGTTCCCTTTTCGTAACAATCTCTTGGTTTGCGCCATGGTCAGAATTTTCTGGGTCTGTCGCATCCCCTTAAACACTATTTCTTTCTTCCCTGGGGTTTTCAACTTAACCTTTTTCCCTTTACAATCTATCCGCGCATCATTGCGAGACAACCAATCCATACCCAAAATGACATCGAATTCCCCTAGCTTAAAAGGAATTAAATCGACATAGAAGGATCGTCCTCCTATTTCTAGCTTACAATCGGGGTGAATTTGATTAACCGGTACGATTTCCTGATTAGCTATTTCTACTAGTAAGGAATCTCTTAGTTGCTGGGTTTTAAGTTTCAACTTATGCGCAAAATCTCTAGATATAAAAGACTTAGTTGCTCCTGAATCAAATAAGACATTTGCACTGACTGAATTGAGAGAAAAAGTACCTGCTATCACATCTGTGTCCCTCACGGCATCTTGTACTGACATATTAAAAGTCCTAGCAGTTGGTGGCCTATTTGAGGCAACCTTGCTTGCTCCAGATGCTGTTGGTTTGCTCCTTGGGCAATCCTTCCTCATATGCCCTCGCTGTCCACACTGGAAACAGGTTGTGCTGTTAGGGATGACCGTGGTGCAAGAGGTAGCATAGTGCCCAGCTCGCCCACACTTATAACAGTTTATCTGCTTCAGGTTGCACACCCCGGAGTGCCTCTTCCCACAAGTAGCACACAATGGCAATGGAGGTCGAGAAGGGTTGGAACGGGACATTCCTGATTGATGGCCGCCCTGGCTCACACTTACACTCGTAGATGGTTTAAACCCTACATTCCTCCCTGGTAGGGAAACCGCTCCTTGATTAAACTTGGTTGGGGGTTTTCCTCCAGCGGATCTTCCGCCCATACTAACATGCTTTCTCTTTATCCCCCCTTTCTCTCTCTCTCTCTGCATCTGATCACTACCAGCCTCCACAATGGTTGCCTTCTGCACCAAGGTGGCATAATCTGTAATCTCTAAAACCGCCACCCTATTCTGGATCCACTGCTTCAGCCCTTGTTGAAACCTGTTAGCTTTCTTCTCTTCTGTGTCTACAAACTCTGGCACAAATCTCGATAGCTCAGTAAATTTGGCCTCATAGTCCGCCACTGACATATTGTTCTGTTTCAGTTCCAAAAACTTAAGTTCCATCTGGGTCTTCATGAACTTCGGGAAGTACTTCTCCAGGAACAATTGATTGAACCTTTCCCAGGCTATGACAGCATCAGTCTCCATGTTCTTCTTGGCTTCCCACCAATAATTGGCCTCTCCCTTTAGTAGTAAGTAGCAAAAACAGTCTTCTGAGCCTCATTGATACTCAGAATCTCAAAAGACTTTTCCATTTCCTTGATCCAGGCCCTCGCCTCAACGGGATCAGCCGACCCGTGGAACTCTGGGGGCTTAAAGGACTTAAAGGCCCTAAAGGAATTTGCCACTGAAGTGTTGTTGCCTGGTGGTGGCTGGGGGTATTGGTTCAAATTCTGCCTAAGTAGATCCATAAACTGGCCCATGGGGTTTCCGCCCTGGTTCTCCCCTTCCTGTTCTACTTCAGTTTCTTTACCCTCGATTTCCCCCTCAAATTCTTCAGAGTACAGGGGTTCATCCTCTGCTCCATACTGGGAATCTTCTTGCTCATTATAATCCTGATCTTGTTCTTCACTACTTTCATGGTTTTCCTCGTGTTGGTTGTGACTCTCTTGGTCAGTAGATTCTCGGGGGTTAGCCCTAGTGCCCATTCGTCTTGGAGGCATTTTACTGAAAATTTGGAAAATTATACATTAGGTTCACTTACCTGTTTTAAAGGATTTCCCCTTGCATAATTCTTTACATGATTGGGTTTAAAATCCCACAGTTTTATATCTCATGGCAACTTAATCGAAAAGTAGTACATATGCTAATAAACTCGTGATCACATCCCAACAAAATTGTAATGACTGAAAGGGAAACAAATATATACCAGTTACCGAAAAGGTACAACATCCAAGTTACAACGATAATTTAAAGTACAGCCATCCTAACAACAACAACAAGTCAAAAGTGAAATACGCTGTCTATCTGTCTAGTCTGCAAAAAGGGAAAACAAGTACAAGAAAACCATCCCTACAAAAGCCGGCACTACTATGTCCGTACATGACTAGACAACTAGACCACTGCATCACTACATCTGAAATCAGCCGCCACGACGAAACATCCTCCGAACCCTCCCCATGGCGATGCGGAAAACCTCCTCAGCCTCTGCTCTGTCTACCCTACCATGCCCATCAGTAGGCAACTGTCGCACCCTCACCCGAGCCCTCAGCTCGATGCGGGTCACAGCCCTATACCCAACCCTGTCACTGATAGTCCTCCTGCCCTGCAACCTCATCCGGGCGGCTCTCTCTGCTGCTAACTCCCTCCTAGACTCTGCCAACCTGGCATCTGCCACAGACAACTCTCTATAAAGCCCGTTCACAATCAAGTTGTGAACACATACTGGGACTCCTCCTATCGGGGCATGAGGTGGGGTGGATGGCTCAGCTGGAGCGGTAGTCTCTGTCTACTGGGGCTCTGGGGTAAGCTCCTCAAACTCATCGGGGTATGGGCTCACAGGTAGTGGTGGTGGGGTAGGGGCTCTCTCATCAGAGAGGAGTGGCACAAAAAGTCCAGAACTCCCTACAGCACCAACTACTGGCTCATCTATATCTCCCTCAACACCCTCATCTACCGGCACCACCTGATCCGTGGTCATGTCAGTGTCATCTCCCAAAGTCCTGATCTCAGACACAACCCAATAATCATCATCCTCAACAACTAACTCAGCATCCTGTCCTGTCTGGATCCCCTCCGGGTCCTCCTCCCCCTCAGTCTCAACAACATCTGTGTCAGTATCAACCTGGACCTCCTCAGGGTCCTCCTCCTCAGACTCGATCACATCAGTATCAGCATCAACCTGGACCTCCTCAACGTCCTCCTCCTCAGGCTCAGTATCCTCCTCAGGCAAGTGCTCATAGTACGGGTCCCTAGTCCGGAACATGTCCTCATCATGCTGTCTCGCAGCTGCCTCCTGGGCCGACATGTCGCTCGCCTACACAAGACGAACTATGTTACTATCATGATACTTAAAAAGTTCCCGTAAGGGTTTTAGGTGAACCTGGCAAGGGTTCTTATTATATTATTGAATTTATTATTATATAACGTCGTATCATCTCTTGGGATATATAACTCTCGCTCTGATACCATCTCTGTAACACCCCCAGATCCGGGGTCAGGGATCTGGTGGTTACGGTCTTACATCCATTCACAATACTTGACTTGAGTCCACAATAAATAAATCACATGCTGTGACCCCACAATAATTACCACTCACACACGCAACAGTTATAGTCCTAGAGATGAAATTGAAATAAGTCTTACATTAAAGGGTTACGAATAAAAGTTATTACAATCCCAAAAGGATAACATCATAGGTTTAAAAGTTTTGCCGTTAATTACATTAATTGTACATATAGTTAAACAGGAAACAAAAGCTGTCTAACTATGCTACCTCAGCAATGGCGGCTAGCATCTCAGCGGGTAGTCCGGTGGGTCGGGTAACCTGCTTGCGCCGAGTGCGCCTGACGCGAGCCTTCTGTCCTAGCTGTTGTTGTGACATAATGTGAACAAAGCAAGGGTGAGCGAACGCCCACCAACAATAATATATAACTACACGATAATCTATAACAGTTCAAAAGTATCTTTTAAACCATATGCCATGCATTTACGGAATTGATGCCAGTACAATATGAACGATGAAGTTACAAGGTAACTTAAAGTATTTGTTTATAGAAATATCTGCTACATCAAAAGTAAGCGAGATATTCTCATTGTTATTAAGAAGAGGAACTTGCATGAAAAGGTTGCAATTCCAGTTATGAACACTTTTCCAGCTCTGCCAACAGTAATCATGTTGCAGGAAATAAATAAGTTTGGATGATGAACCAATGATGGAGTATTCACCGCGCCCGCTGTTCCAATCTTGATGATCAGTCGAGATCGTACAGCTCAATTTAGATTTACTACTGGTAGAAGGAAGAACTGACGGCCTTACTTGTATACCGCCTTACTAGCTCTCCCCGGCCAACGGTTGGGCCAAAGGGGATGGACCGGCGCTACTCGGCCTCTTACACGACTCCTAGTTTAAATAGAATTCATGGTTCTGAATGTAACGTTCGTCCCCCTTTCCCCAAGTATAATACTTGTTGATAAGACTCCACAAAGTAGTCGTATCTAGTTGGAAAGGAAAATTTACCAATAACTCCCAAGCTATTACTTGGTAACGGATATCAACTTGTTTCAACATCTTACCCCTCGAAAGACTTCGTAAACAATGACTTAATAAGTCAATAGCATCCGAGTTGCGAGTGGAGAGAATACTTTATGACCGGGAAGTCGACAAGATAAATAACATTTTCCAAGTAAAGTTCCCTTATTATTAGGGAGGTAGACTCAAAGAAGAATGATGTCTGAGAACCTTTCTTGATATAAGATTAATAATAATATGACTCCGAGATATTTTCTGTAATAATCGAAGAAGATAAACCTTATCGAGGTTATTCTAAGTATGGAATAAATATTCAGAGAATATTTATTGAATTAAAATATTTTACAGAATATTTAGGAATATGAAAGAATATCTTTAATCAGAGTATTTCTCAAATAATTCTTGAAGAAATATCGAGAGAATATTTATTGCATAATTAAATATTCAAATGAATATTCAAAATAATATTCATTAATTAATAAGACCTGAAAGGAATATTTAAGACAATATTCATAATTAATTAGGAATTTAAATGAATATTCAAAAAGTAATATTCATTTAATGAATAATATTCTAAATGAATATCAAGTAATATTCATTTAGTAATCCAAGCTTTAAAGGAATATTCGTGATAATATTCGATAAATAAATCAAGCTTCAGATGAATATTAAAATAATATTCATCAAGTAATTAATATCTTAAATGAATATTCAAAAGTAATATTTATTCAATAAAATAATATTCTAAATGAATATCCAAATAATATTCATTTAATAGTCTCATCTTTAGAAGAATATTCGAAATAATAATCGATAATTAATTCGACTCTGAATGAATATTAAAATAAATATTATTCGTCGAATAGTTACGTTCAAATAATTATTTGAAGTAAGGATCGTTAAATAAATAATCTCGAACGAATATTCAAATAATATTTGTCGCCCGAATAATGGAAAATATTTACTTAAATATTTTCCTCCGAGGTAATCTCGATATATCAAGAAATATTGACTCCCGGTCTATGTTTGATGAATAAGATGTATACGCCCTTCTATGAGGGTCTTACAATAACCGGCTTATAGTTGATACGATAGCTATCTAATTTATAAGCCAATAGCAATCAGGGAATAAGCATAATGATAGCATAATGATGCAGTAATAAATTGCTTAACACAATTTTATGTAATTACTTCTATAACCTTGTATGTATTGAATGACACTATCTTGTAAATTGAAGTGGACTCTCCTGTATTAAATGCATGATGCCGGTTAATGTTTTTTTTTGGCTAATTGACGGTTAGTTAACTTTTAATACTCATATGTGTTGAAATTTTAACAAATCAACTATAATTTTTTTTTTTTAACATATCTCATCACTTTTAACGTGTTTTTCATTTCTAAAATTAAAATAATTTATATCCCTAAGTTAGTTTAGTAGTTATTAGATATTTTTTGTTATTAAAAATTTAATTTACTTTTTAACTTTTATCTATTTTAAAGTAACATAAAATAACATTCACACACATAAAAATAAATGAAATTCTTCCGGCATATTTACTTAATTAAATATTTAAATCACCAAATATGAAATATTCAAAATAATTTATGATAACTAAAGGAAGTATTTTAACTACATGTAGGATTAAATATTTTGCATAAATAATTTTTGCTTATAATATATATTTTAGAGAAATATTATTTCCAAAATCTTTTTTTATTTCTATAGCTATTTGTAGCATATTGTATTATAATATACAAAATTTTGTGAATGTAGTGGGCATATGCTACAAATATTGCTCTAAAAATAAAAATATAGCTCTAAAAATAACATTCACCATATTTTATTATTTAAATATTAAAATTTAATACCTTTGTGTGAAAAATATCTTTTTTGTTAATTTGTGTGTAAATTATTAGTGTCTGAGTGGTGTAAAATTATGAATGAACCTTTTAAAGAGTTTGATTTGCTATCTATCCAACAAAAAAATCAATTTTTTTTATATGTTACTCTTAATTACTCCATCCGTCCTATGACATTTCTATTATAAGTGTCATAAAATTATTGTTCACATTCAATTTATATATTAAATTAAGTATTAATTATATTAGTTATTAAGGATGATGAAAATATATGGAAAAATAGTTAAGTTTTTAACTATTAGGTTAAAATACGTTCGAATCTTAAATTTTTAAATAATATCTTAAGCAACAAAAGTTAAGTTATTGTTTAATTGAATAAATATTCATACTTAGCAAAAAAATCATTTATCGACAATTGAAAAAAAAAGTTAATATATATATATATATATATATATTGATAAATAAATATTCTCATTAAAAGAATATTTATTTATTAAAGTTTTATTGTATTTTAATTTCAAAAAATATAAATTCAAATAATGTGAAGTAAAATTTTATTTAAACATATAAAATATCAATTTAAAAAAAATGAAAAGTACACTTTCAAATGATTTATTTATATTTACACAATATTCATGAAAATAAAAAAAGTAAAGGAAAATAAGGCAAACGAAAATCACCACACCAAAATACATGCAACCTTGATGAATGCATTAAATATGCTAATTTACACGGAAAATAACTTAGGGTCAAAACAGTAATATCATAAAGCAAAATTTTACTGCATTTAGCAATCATTAGGGATCCATCTAGATCTTAATTCACTATTTCCATTTTTCTGACGACAAGTTTGAAATCTTAATGCGGGTAAGTCAAAGACTTCTTCTTTTATTAATGAAAACAAAAGATTTGTAAAAGAAAAATCTTTTTTCTCAATAAAGTTAATTATGTAATTTTTGTAAACATATAATATTGCATACAAATCTAATTATTCAAAAGAAATTCTAATAAAATATTAAGAATATATTTTTTCATGTTGTTAAGGAATAAATCATTTTAATTTATCCAAAAAATAATCATTTTAATTTCTTCCAAAAAAAAAGTATAAAAGCAAATGTCATACTCCCAAAATTAAGCAGACAATCGTAAAGTAATTTTGTTACTTTACCCAACTAAGCACATTAAACCAAGCATATTTAATGTCCTTTATCATTAAACCAGGCAGACTTAATGCTCCTTATCATGTCCCTTGGGGCATAAGTTAGCTAAATCGTTAATTATAATATCATTATTTTATTTTATTGAATAGAATTATTCATATTATTTTTAAAAAATAAGCAATTTTAGTAAGAAAAAATTATAAAAAATAATGTATTTTACCTGAAAAAGAAATCAATAAGTTATCAAAAATAGAAAAGATGACATGTTTTATTTGAAAAAAAAAATTGATTTGTTATTAGTAATTATAATATTATTATTTTATTTTATTAAGTAGAATGATGAACCAAATTACATTATTATTATTATTATTATTATTATTATTATTATTATTATTATTATTATTAAAAAAACTACTTGTGATAATTTTGGAAAAGAAACAACTTTAGTTGAAAAGAAAAAAAAAAGATAACATTCTTTAGCCGAAGAAGGTAATCTGTTATTTATTACTTACTCCGTCCCATTTTATTTAACTCTTATTCCATTTTTTGGATGTTTCACAAAGAATAAACCTATAAAGTTTTCCAAAAATAGTATGTTTTTAACAATATAAAATACTATTACACCTACTACTTTCCTCAATTATCTCAATTCTATTATTAAATAAACACCATTACATCCACAACTTTCCTCTACTATCTCAAATTTATTACCACTTTATCCACTTCTCATGTAATTTTACCCTTTTTTATATCTTTTTTTAATAAGTCAACTATAACTTTTTTTAAATATTGTGCAAGTCAAATTAGCTCACGGACGGAAGTTGTAGTAGTTATAATATTACTATCTTATTTTATTAAATAGAGTTGCCCGTAACGCTTTTTGAAGAGGAAAAAATTTAATAAGAAAAAATACAAAAGGTAATATATTTTACCTGAAAAATGAAATTCACATGTTTTACGTAAAAAAGAAATTTGATTAGTTATTAGCAATTATATTTAATAACTTTTAATATAATATCTAACGGTTCACATCAATTTGATATGAAAGATCCAATGATTGTAGATTGAGTGACCATACCAGTGAATAGACTACTAAAAAAAATTTAATGTATCATCTTCAATATAGTAGTATAAATAGATAACAGCTAGCAACAATGTGGACTAGTGTAATCTTTACCCGTGAAAGCAATGAATAGTTAGTTTAGCTTTGATTACGTAAATGTGCTGTCAAGCATTATCCTCCAGTATCCAACTAGGTACCACATATGTTGCTTTAATACTTGAAAATTCAGTGTTTCGGTGTAGCTGTTACACAGTCATCTGTTGCAGAAACCGAATGGAAAGTATTGGCCACAAAATGGGCAAGAATAGTACTGCATTTACAAGAATCGTGAATTACCCTCACCTGCATTATTTACTTGCTACTATAAATTTCCCTGCCTGTTTCGCGCTTCTGTCAATCTCCTAAACACCATTTTTCCGCAATAAATCAATGTTACAAATGCTACCAAATAGAGAATAGGAATCCCAATCATGCAACCTCCAGTTGCGAGATTAACAAGTGTCTGCAAATGTTAAAAAAAAAAAAAGTAATCAACGAGAGTAAAATTGCACTTTCCAGTGAAAAAAAACTCCAGTAAACAAGCTTCCTTGATTATTTGATTATTACTGGTTAAGAATATTTACGTTGGAATAGAATTATATAGATCTCTTAAGCACTAATATCCACTTACAACCTCCACATTTCAGACTGCTGTGACAAAGACCATAACTACTGTTTATTTGAGTTGCGGACACCGTGAATAAGCTTTCTTAAATTGCATATCATATTTAAGTGAGCAGTTCAAGGTACAGTGAGGTACATGCATTGTAAAATATAAAGAAAAAATTACCAACATTCCTGCAACCAGGTGAACTATCGGAACAAACCATTGATCCACTTTATTCTGTTCTGCAAATCCACTGAATGCAATGACCATGGAGAAAGTGTGGATAATAACAAATGCGAGAGCAACCATCGCTGCACATCAACATGCAGTGATAAGACGATAACACGTTCAAAGTACATAATGTAGACAGATTAATATGCACATTAATAAAGATGGAGGGATCAAACACAAGATCCAATTTGCATGAAACAGATAGCATAAATTACATATAAAATTGCAGTTCAGAAGTATATAGCACTAACAATACTGATCCAACCCACCAGAAACAAGGAAAAATGGCATTCGAGAACATTTTTCAACATAAAAAGTTGCTGGGCCAAATGCAGGTGTTAAGAGGCTAAGGCAAAAAAAGACAGCATGGGCGAGACCATGACCCAGACCACCAGCTGCGCATATTAAAGATAAACAATATTAGATAGCTGTTAATGCAGTCAAACAAGGGATAATAAGACAATTACGTCTGTTCGCTTCAACTGATAACTAAAGTATGACAACAAATATAATCAAAAGGCTGAATCATCTGCTGTTATGTCTCGAGATTACTGTATCCACTCTTCCTCTCTTCTATTCCTTATAAGTAGTGAATAAAACAACTATATCAACTTTGTGTACTTAAAACCTGCAAGATGGATTTTGGCCCCATTTCTATCATACGGCTTCTCAATTGCAAACTACTGGTCACAGTGGGACAGAGATCCTTGATCTGAACAATTTGTGACCTGAAGATTTTAGCATCTAAACTTCAGATCCCCATTGTTGACAGTCTACCAGATCCAGATAGTTCGGCTTCATTATGTTTAAAAATAAAAACTTTCATTAGTAAAGTTTCACTTTCAGACTTTCCTTCTTTATAGTGTTTTTTGTTTAGAACTGCATCTGGTATGTCATTTGAACATTTGTTGTGCTTGTAGGAATTAATTTTCAAATCATTTACCAAAAAAAAAAATTACTTTTTGAATCTATAAGAACTTGTTAAGATTGCCTTTAAGAGCATACTTCAGTACTAAGAAAACAAAGATACATCTCCAGAGAACATGTAATATCCAACTTTCGTTCTTATATAATGGTTTAATTTCCTCAACAACAAAACATAACACTGGCCTTCCCTGCTTGTTACTGTCTTCGATTCTGTATTGGTTAGTTTTAACCATAAACATTATAGAGCTCTCACCTACATTTTGCGGAGATTATAAGAAAGCTTTCCTGGTAACTTGTATTTTTTTTGCAACAGTCACTTAAACCAAGCAACTACTTACAAAAATAGTCACACCCAGCACTAAAGCTCTCATACAAAGTGAGGGACTAAACACTCTGAATTGCAGCTAGAAACACTACACTGCAGACAATACATTCCAGCAAGAAAACACTAGACCGCACGCTGAAGATCGAATTAAGGAAGAACTATTAATAGGAAGATGTACTGTACACACTTATTTACACTATAAAGCAGAGGACTACTTCCGAAGTTATTTTTGAACTGATTCATTTACCAGGCTACAATGATACGAATTAGCAGACGGTATAATGTTTTTAATTTAGTTTCAGATAGTTCGTGCTATTCTGTATAGCCTGGCGCACTATTTTTAGTTGGTGGGGTACCATTAAGCCTTGTTGGCCACATCCTTTGTTTCTTTTTAATGCCATTGACCTCTTTATACATATACACGACTGGTTGAAGAATCTAGACAACTGATTAGATACATGTAGTAGACGGACTCCTAAAATTACCCATCGAGTCCGAGACTAAACCAATCAGTAAAAAACTTCTGTACAACCAGCATAAATTTTGGGCACTATGCAAGCTCAATCCAGTGATCTAAAACTCTTGCAGAAACATACATGTACTCAAAGCAGAAAGTAAGCAGCTACTGGATCATTGACAAAATGAAATACCCTATACATGTGTATGCACTATGCAAGGAATATTAACTTCGATATACAAGCAAGGTCATACTAAAATAGATCCAGATGGAACTACATAATCACATGCAAAAATTGAAAGTCGTAGAGCTCTTTAGAACTCACCAAGAGCAATTTGCATCTTATCTGTATGATAGAGGCGAGGTTTAGAGACTCTATCAGCAAAAGCGTCCAATAGATCTTCCAGTTTCCTGTAAATATTTATCAAATTATTGTAAATTAAAATTAGCCATTATATATTTATAAAGCTACAATTTTGTATCAAACCATTATCTAAATATCTTAAGAAATGAATTGCAATAAAACTAATCCTTCCTTGTAACTTGCTATAGTATTACTTAGTTTAACATTAAGGTGAATTAGGCTCATAACCCATCAATTACAAGAGTTTACGTTACATCAGAAAAGTAATTTCACAATCCTAAAAATCAAATAGGCAGTTTTTTGTCTTCATTGCAAGCGTTTTGGCACGTACACACACAGCGGAATTCAAAAAATTAAAACCAGTATTCTGAATCCCCAACAAAAGATATATACAAAAAAATGCTATTCAGACGTTCAGATTCTGACCATTGTCCAAGCTGTGATGCTCGGACTCTCCGAAAAACCCAGCCGTACCCGTGTCCATAGGACACGACACTGACACTGACATTGGGATCCGGATCCAAATGTCATCTAGAAATCCGACTCTTCATCTTAGACAACCTATCTTTAATCTCAATGACCTATCTTTAATTTCGATAATCTATATCTATGAGGAAGAGAGGAATAAGAAAATATATGAAGAAACGGAGGTGAAATTCATGTAAAAGAAAAAAATGAAGCAACTCTTGCCTTAATTTGTGCAATTGTTTATTATGTAGTATAATCAAATGATAGTTATCTATTTATTAAAACTATCATATTAATTAAAAATAATATTTGCAGTGTCCAAATCCAAGTGTCGGATCCTTATAAAACATGTCCCCGAGTCTTTATTTTTGTAGTTAGAAAGATCAGACACTTCGATTTGTGTCCGTGTCGGATCCTTCTTAAAGAGTCTGAGCATCATAGTGTCCAAGCATATGGATGAAAACATGGAGGCTTTACGAAACAGTTTTGAATCTTCACACAACCTGATTGAAATGTATTTCTACAGTACCACAAGAGCTCCACAAATCGTCTGTTATGACCTGGCTTATCAGTAGTAGTACAGTAAGAGAAGTACTAAGTAAGGGCATGATAGTCTTTTCCAGCAAGACTGTTATATCAATACTAGTATAAATAGTTTGGAGTATGTAAAACTGAGTACGTTTTGATCATTATCAGAAAATTGAAATATTTTGGAGTATGTAAAACTGAGTACGTTTTGATCATTATCAGAAAATGGAAATACTTTTCCACCAATGCTTCTCTCTAGTTTCTCTCTCTATTTTCTCTCTCTATAACTGAATTTCTTCTTCTGCAAGCTACTCTCTCTGTTCATTTCTATCTCTTTTCTCTGCTATTCTCTGTTAGATTCTGTCAAAGAGTTGTTGGGAGTTGTTGTAATACTAGATGGTTGTTGGGGGTGGTTGTAATAGTAGATGATTGTTGGGGGTTGTTGAAGTTTAGTTCTATATAAGAGGCAATTGCCTCTTCTTGTAAGATAACCCCAATCAATCCAAATATCAATCTAGTTCTCTCTTGTTTCTATATTCTAACATGGTATCAAAGCAGGTTTGAGTGATTAATCTCTGCAAAAGCTTGTGTTCTTCAAGAAGAACAAGCTTCCAACCAAAAACAGTGGTTCAATCAAGAAATCGGGAAATCAAAGTGTTCAAAACCAAGATGTAAACATACCACAGTATAGTGCACTACCAGAGGAGCTCCCAAAAACTTTCAGATCTCCAAAAAAACACTGTTCACGCGCCTCCACGTGATGCCCCACGCGTAGCACGCGCCGGCGCGTGGGGCACCTTCCGGCCATTTTTTTTTTTGAAAAAAAAACTTCTTTAGGGTTTCTTGTTCGTCTCCCTATTCCGAGTCTATATGTGGTAAAATCTCTTAAAACCGAGAACTTTTCAGGTTTTACTCCGTTTTTCTGGGTTTCTGCAGGCTGGTTTCAGGCCTTGCTTTTCTGTTTTTTTTTTTGTGTTTAGTTATGGCAGCCTATTGCTAGGAGTTTATAGGGCTTGCAAAAAGGCAGCCTATATTATTGTTGGGCAATTGGGTTGGGCCAGATTTTATTTTCTTAAATAAATTGATTATATGCATTTAGATCTGTTTTTAACAGTTATTTTCTTAAGGGAAAATTCTGTTAGGATCTTTGGTACAAGCATATCATTTTAGTTTGAGAGTTTGCCCGGATTGAAGATTTAATTGTGCAGCAAACAAGGGATTGGCTGATATTACGATATCCCACCATTTTATTATGTTGTTGTAAATTAAATAATTTAGGGGCTAAAATTCAGGTGATGTTCCTTGTCAAGGCGAGTTCATTCATCTAGACGATTCAAAGCAGCAGAAGTAGTAGTATATATTCAGATATATGCACACAGTTCACTGCCATGACGACAAAGCAGCAAAAGTAGTAGTATATATTCAGATACATGCACACAGTTCACTGCCACAAAAACAAAGCAGCAGAAGTAGTTGTACTTTATACAACACAGTTCAATGTTATTTCTTTACATTCATTTTCCTCAGCAAAAGGACGAATTCGTGGACGATCGTAAGAGATGCAGTCTACCAAATCTATTGTTCTAGTCGTTTTCGTTCAAAAATAAAAGATGCATTTGCAGCTCCTCTGGTTTTTTGATATGGCCTAAAATGTACGGCGTGGTCGCGAAGTCGAGTCCCGGTATTCCCAAAATTCTCAATTTCAATCCTAGAGATGGGTCTAGTTGGAAGCTTAGGTTATGCTCAAGGGCTTCTAAGTGTTCCACTCTTCAATCCCAAGATGGGCTTTTTATCCCAAGATGGGATTTCGAGTGAGGGGGCGTGTCAAAGAGTTGTTGGGAGTTGTTGTAATAGTAGATGGTTGTTGGGGGTTGTTGTAATAGTAGATGGTTGTTGAGGGTTGTTAAAGTTTAGTTCTATATAAGAGGCAATTTTGTAAGATAACCCCAATCAATTCAAATATCAATCTAGTCCTCTCTTGTTCCTATATTCTAACAGATTCTTCATTTCTAGCTTACATCTACTGTTGTCTCTCTCATAAACACATAAAACACCAAAAATATTTACATTTCTGCAGAATCGGTTTAGAGTTCCTGAAAGATTTGGTATCAGAGCTTTGAAATTTGATCAACCACAGCTTCAATCATGTTGTGCACTTCAGAATGAGCAGATCGATCTAAATTTCAGAGTAATCGCAGTTGAATTCGAGAAGTTGTGATCTATGCACATCAGTTGTTTGATTTCTGGTCTTAACTAGTTGAATTCATTGTTTGTTGAAGTTTCTTAGCTGATTACTTTCGTTTTAAATCGATTTAGAATCTATAGAGTTTTAATCATCTCCAGTTTGTTTCTGCTATTAGTGTTATTGTCTCTACTGCTTGGGGTGAAATACTGGTGGATTGTTGATACTGTGTGATTGAGTGTTAATATTGTGTGAAGTTGTTGTGGCTTGTAAAAATTTAGTAAAAATTTGATGAATTGTAGTCGAACAATATACAGTGGATATATCGAATGAGTTACAAGAAGAGTTATAGTGTTGAGGCTTCTCATCAAGGTACTCTGAGAATGTTACATAAGGATCTACAAGGTCATATGCTAGGAACTGATGAGAAGATTGGAAAAATGCAACAGATTGAAATGTTAGTTGTAGGTATCAAAGGACTGGTTAATATAAAGAATTCAAATCAAAGTATTAGTTGACCGTTAAATTATCAAATCAAATAAATTTAGTTTTTCTGAAATTTTGGTAATAACATTGAAAAATGGATCTGGACATCCGTGAGGTTGGATCGTTAAGAAATATTTTCAAAAAAATCGAAACCCTAAACCCTAGTTGACCACTAAATTTAAAATTTTTAATTTCGTTCATGATTAAATTCATTGAATCTCCTCATAATTGATAATATTGATAGGTTGATTGGGCCTACTCAGTACCCTTTTATTTGATCTCCGGTACTATCTAAAACATCGTCATTGTTTAAATTTTAATTTGAATTATTGGACCCGTTTCTTCTCTTGCCAAAATCAGTTCTTCCATTGCTAGCACTACCACCACCACTACTATTTTTAGTTGCTCATAGTGAGTATGACTACCTGGGTGTGTATGAAATTTTATCCAAATTTTGGCATTTTTTCTATTTTTATTTAATTTTTTAATTAATTTTACAAACTACTAAAAATGGATGGAAAATCAAATTATTATAAAATTAGTGGAAGCAAGGTAAAATTCATCACAAAATTAGTTAGTATGACTACTTGGTTGTGTAGGAATTTTAAATCAAATTTTGACTTTTTTTCCAAATTTAATTTATTTAATCAAGTAATTCTACAAATTACTTAAAAATGAGGGAAAAATCAAATTATTAGAAAATTAGGTAATATTCATCACAAAAATAGTTAGCATGATTACTTGGATGTACATAAATTTTAAATTAAATTTAGGATTTTTTTTTTCCTATTTTTATTTAATTATTAGAATTCCTACCGATATACGTCAGGGATTCTAGACCAATTTCCACTATATATCTATATATATATATATATATATAGGGTTGTTAAACGCGATATGCGCACAGAAGCGCAAAAGCCTCCTGGGGCATAAGCGCAGTGCGCAACGCGCGGATTCATCGAAGACAACTAAATATTCATATATATATGGTATATATATATATACCAATAAGATGTTTCTTCATCCTAAATACTCCTCTAGTTGTTTCGCACAAAAGAAGCGCACAAAAGCGAGCGCATCGCATCGCATATGCGGGCATTTAACACTATATATATATATATATATATATATATATATATATATATATATGAGATTAGGGAGCCTGAGATGTATCTCAGGTAAATTCCATGAGATACATGGGATCTATATGTAAATAAGAGGTGGGTATTTTTGTAAAATCAGAATTTTTTAATTAGCCCTGTGGACCCAATCAAATTTACAATATATTTGTTAAGTATCTTACGAAAAGTTCCCTGAGATCAATCTCAGGGTCCTTTTTCACTATATATATATATATATATATATATATATATATATATATATATATATATATATTGATCCGAACAAAATCCGATCTGAGTGAAGAAAAGATTTGAATCAATCCGACCCGAATTTAATCCGATCTTAATCCAAAGATTTTTATTTGAAATCAATCTGATCCAAAATGAACCCGATCCGAACCGAAACCGATCAAAATTATGTAAAACCGAAATTAGATCCGAACCGAATCAAATCTGATTCGATCCGAACTATATCAAAATAAGTCAGAACCAAAAATTGATCTGATCCGAAATTAATCAAATCCAAATCCGATCCGATTATCCGATTTGCAGGTCTAGTTATAACTAAGGTTGGTTCTCAACAATACTACATGATTAGTGGCTTGCTGCAGTTTAGAGCGAAATGGGTGATTAGTAAAGGAGACTCGAGGAAACACGTTTTTGAGGAATTGCATTCCAATGGTGTGGGTGGGCATTCTGGAGATAGAGCTACATTTAAAAGAGTTAGTGAATATTGTTACAAGTCCTCAATGAGACAAGATATTGGTACAGATGGGTAAGGGAGTGTGCTATTTGTCAGCAAGTTAAGGGAGAGCATGTTCACAGCCATGGTCTGTTGAAACCCTTAGAGATTCCACAAGAACCCTGGAGGGATATAGCTATGGATTTTATTATAGGCTTGCCAAAATCAAGAGGGTTTGAGGTTATTTGGGTAATTGTGGACAGATTTAGTAGATATGCACATTTTCTAGCATTCTCACCCCATTTCTGCTAAAGCTTTGGCTCAGATATTCTTTGAACTAGTGTATAGGCTCCATGGGCTTCTAGAATCTATTGTCACTGATAGGGACAGCCTATCTCTCAATGAATTTTGGCAAACACTCTTTAAGATCTCTGGTACCAGGTTGAACATGAGCTCAGCTTACCATCCTCAATCTGATGGAAGAACTGAGAGAGTGAATCAATGTGTGGAGCAATACTTTAGAAGTATGACCTGCCATAACCCTAAAAACTAGGCTAATTGGTTGGTTGCTGCTGAGTGGTGGTATAATACCACTTTTCATACCACCTTAAACTCCACACCTTACATGGTGGTGTATGGCACTAAACCAAGACACATTGCTTGGCAAACCAGAATTCACTCCAACATTGGAATCTTGGAGTCACTTTTGGAGGATAAACAAAGATAGTGGCTGGAACTTAAAGACTTGTTGGAGGCTGCTCACGTAAGGACGAAGAGTTGTGCAGATTCCAAGAGGTTAGAGAGAGTTTTTCAGAAAGGAGACTTGGTTTATTTGAAGCTTCAGCCTTACAGGCAGGTGACTGTGGTCATCAGGAAAAACTTGAAGCTATCAGCTAAGTGTTTTGGGCCATATGAGGTCATTGAAAAGATTGGATTGTGGCTTATAGGCTAGCACTGCTTGCCACTTCAAGAATACACCCTGTTTTTCATGTATCTCAGCTTAAAAGGGCTATAGGATAGTTGAAGGTTCAACATCAGTTATTTCCTGTCAATGATCAAGGGATAAGAAGATGGTCTATCAACAGTTGATCCAGTGGAAGGGCTGTGGTGTTGATGAAGCAACATGAGAGGATGAAGATTTGTTGTAGTGCAATTTTCCAGATTTCTTTCAGCAACCATGAGGACTTGGTTGCCATTTGAAGGGAGAAGGGATGTTATAACCTGGCATATCAGTAGTAGTAGTAGTAAGAGAATTACTAATACTATAGTATGTAGTGAGGTTAATATGTAAGTAAGGGTATGATAGTCTTTTCCAACAAGACTGTTTTTTTTTTTTTTGAAATAAAAGTAATTCATTAAGCCAACAAACTTTCGGACAATATTGTCTCCAACAAATAAATCGGAGGAGACGAGATTACAACGGAACTATGTAACGCACAAGGTATTCTAGCTATGCTATGAGCAACCTTGTTCGCTTGTTTCCGAACAAAACTAACTGAAAAACAATCACTACTTCTAAGAATTCCATGGCCAAAGCTTATGAGATGTCCAATCTCTAGCAAGTTCTGAGTGCCCTGGTTTATTGCTCGTACACTGTTCAACGAGTCACTCTCAATCACCACCGGTCCCCTCGCTAACTCATGTGCCCATCCTAATGCTTCGATGACACTTGTTAACTCAGCTTCCAAAACTGAGACATGCCCTCCAATTCTCCGTACTTTCCCTCCTAGATAACTTCCTTGGTGATCTCTGAGAACCATGCCAACTGTAAATGAATCATGCCCTTCGAACACTGATGCATCCACGTTGATCTTCAAGCATCCCTCTGCTGGAGGTAACCACCTGTTGTTGCTACTTGGATTATCCCCTTCCTGACTAATCACAGCAACACTGCGCCTGTTTGCTACTTGCCAATCCAGAATCTGTTTCCCACTCCAAGACATTGCTGCTGCTGGTGTCATGTTCTTATTTTCAAAGATACGTTTATTCCTAGCAAACCACACCCCCCAGAGTACCTTTGCTATCTTGATCAGAACATCAGTAGACTCTTTAGCTATGGTCTGCAATAACCATTCATGACTATATTCCATGTCCCATTCTGCAGAATCAATACCAGTCAGCTGCCAGCACTCTTTAGCAAACTTGCACTCGAAAAAAAGGTGTCTCATATGCTCAATGTCTCCCTCACAACCTGAGCAAGCCATTGGGACTATAATACCCTTACTTCTCAATCTCATTCTCACTGGTAGAGTATTCCTGCAATATCTCCACAAAAAGACTCTCATCTTGTGGGGGATGTCCAGGTTCCACAGTCTTCCCCAACCTTTTGATTGCTGCACACCTTCACTAACTCGTTGATTTCGACACCATTGGTGATACCCCGATTCACCGTGTACTTTCCATCCTTTGAATGAACCCTGGCAACCCTGTCACTAGTACTTACTGGTGGAATTCGAGTATTCAAAATGGCTTCTGCATCCTCCTCGTTAAAGTGAAGTCTTATCTTATCTACATCCCATACTCTCCCATTACCATCAAATAAATCACAGACTCTCCATTGTAACCCTTGACTGGATGTTTGTTCTTTGTTTATACAGAAATCCTCCTTCGTTTCTAACCATCTGTCAACAGCCACGTTAATCGACTCTCCATCACCCACTACCCATCGCAAGCCTTCTTTCATTTCTTCCTTTGCCTCCCACAACCCTAACCAAGTGTAGCTAACACCACCTGATCTTTTAGCTTCCAAGAAATGACTATTCGGATAGTATCTTGCCTTCAGTAACCTTGACACTAAAGCATTCGGATCATTCACTAATTTCCAACATTGTTTTCCCAGAAGTGCTAAGTTGAATCCTTTAATATCCCTGAAACCTAAACCCCCTTCTCGTTTCGACATACACATCTTATCCCACCCTATCCACCTTATGCCTTTGCCAGTTGAAGACTGGTTTTGCCAGAAGAAACCATTCATCACCCTTTGTATTTCCTGGCATAGTGATTTAGGGATCAAAAAACAGGACATTGCATACGCAGGTATTGACTGAACCACATTTTTTAGCATCACTAACTTCCCAGCTCGAGAAAGCATCCTTGAACTCCAACCTTTAATTTTCTGGATAACCTTCTCCTTTAAGTACTTGAAAACATTCTTCTTCGATCTACCAACTAGAGACGGCAGCCCTAGATACTTACTTTCACCTATCTCCTTATGAACACCCAGAGCCTGTTTGATCTCTCCTTATTTGTCTCTTCTTACATTCGAACTAAAGAAGATTGCTGACAGATTCATTCAAGATCCCCTTAACAGTTGAAACTTCAGCTGAGTTTGCTTTAAAAAATAGGAAACTGTCGTCAGCAAACAATAAATGAGTTATTGATGGGGCTGAGTCACATATACGGCAACCATGTACTCTACCACTATCAGCTGCTTCTTTTAGTGACAAAGACAATCCTTCTACACATATCAGAAAAAGGTATGGTGACCAGGGATCTCCCTGTCGAAGCCCACGAGAAGGGATTATAGGTCCTATCATTGAACCTTGAAACGATATAGAGTATGACACAGTTGTGACAGTCATCATAACCCACTTGATCCATTTCTCCGAGAACCCATTGTCTGCATTCTGTAGCTAAGATAATCCCAACTGACCTTGTCGTATGCTTTGCTGATATCTAACTTTAAAGCCACCTCCCCGTCTGAGCCACTGTTCTTTCTTTTCATGAAGTGCAACAATTCGAAAGCCACTAGAACATTGTCTGTTATTTGTCGACCTGGGACAAAAGCTGATTGTTCTTCAGATATAACTCCAGGAAGAATTCTTTGCAACCTGTTCGCTAATACCTTCGCCAAGATCTTATATAGGATGTTGCACAGTGCTATAGGCCTAAGATCTCTAGGATCATCAACATTGTCTTTCTTAGGAATAAGCACTAAAGTCGTATCATTTACATCAGAAGAGAACTTACAGTCAGCCAGCCATTGTTGACAACAGTGGAAAACTTCTTTGCCAACCAAATTCCAAAATTGATGGTAAAACGCAGGGTTAAGGCCATCTGGACCACTCGATTTATGCGGATGCATACTCTTTACTGCTTGAGTAAACTCAACAAACGACAACTCAGCTGTTAACATGGTGTTCTGGTGTTGAGTGATTATTGGATTTGCAGTTGCCATTTGCCTCTGATAAACACTATCCCCCTCTGTTGCTTTAAAGATATTACTAAAATAATTCTTTAACAGCGAACACATCTCACCATGACTTGTCACTAGTCTTCCATCCTCAGCTTTAAGACCAGAAATATGATTTAACTTCTTCTTACTAGATGCTGCTGCATGAAAAAACTTTGAATTCGTGTCCCCATCTTTCAACCAGAAATTCTTTGCTCTTTGTTGCCAATAAGCTTCCTCGTGAACTAGAATATCATTAAGCTTCTCCTTTTCTTCAAAATACAATTGCACTCCATCATCGTCCTCTCTGTTTTTAAGGTCCTCAATAATCTCTTTTTGTTTTACTACTTTCTCCCTGAATTTATTAAAAAATTCCCTTCCCCATTTTTCCATAAACTTCGACAAAGCTGCCAGTTTTGGAATCAAGTGAATTGCTGGAAGGCTTCTCCAATGCCCTGCTACCTCATTATGAAAATTCTCCTCCTTAAGCCATGTGTTTTCAAACTTAAAACGAAACTATTTTTTAGTAACAGACGTATCAAACAGTTCCAGCTTGATTGGATCATGGTCTGATTTAATCACATGAAAAACTGATAAACTACACAGGGGGAACTTACTCCACCACAAACTGCTTGCAAAACACCTATCCAACCTCTCTCTAACCCAGCTAGCAGTACCTCTGCTCTTCTCCCAAGTATAGTCACCCCAGCAAGACTGTTATATCAGTACTAGTATAAATAGTTTGGAGTATGTAAAACTGAGTACGTTTTGATCATTATCAGAAAATGGAAATACTTTTCCACCACTGCTTCTCTCTCTCTTTTCTCTCTTTATAACTGAATTTCTTCTTCTACGAGCTACTCTCTCTATTCATTTCTATCTCTATTCTCTGCTATTCTCTGTTAGATTCTTCATTTCTAGCTTACATCTACTGTTATCTCTCTTATAAACACATAAAACACCAATAAAATTTACATTTCTGCATAATCAGTTTAGAGTTCCTGACATCGTCACATGATCAGTCACATGATCTGCAACAAGGAGAACCTGGTACTAGCCACAATATCTAAATCTTCTTCTCTATTTTTTTATCTCTAAGCTCTCCAAAAGCGGCTAGAGTTCTTAATAATAATTTAATTAGAGAACAAGTTATATCATATATAAATTAGTTGGAGAAGATGTCATAAATCTAATGAAGGGTTTTTAAAGTAATTAAGTCATAAGATTAGTCATGTTGTGCCATCACATCTTGTGACTTACCGATTACAGCTATACAAACTACAGGCTATCATCATAGGCTGATCACACTTTACGTTCAAAGTGTAAGTGATTACTATGACATGACACACCAAGTGACATGGTTAATTGTCTTGGTTAGTAGATAGAGTTGACAATGGAACTGACACTTTTGCTACACTTTTGCTATAGAGAGTATCAGCATCAAATTAACATATTCCACTTGGATAGTTTCAGGATTTTGACTGTTGAGATTTAAGAAAATCGGCATTACATGATTGATGCTCCTCCACTTTACAATCTAACGCTAAAATAAGTATTATTATTCGTAGGCAAAAAGCCCTTTGGTTCTGTATATAAGTATTATTTGTAGGCAAAATGTCCTTTGGTTGTGTGTGAGCTTGATTTAAGTTGAGCAAGTTGCATAGAACACCAACACCAAAATTCTTTCCAGATCATTTAACTCATCCAGACCATAATTTAAGTATACAATAATATGAGTAAAAAAAAAAAAAAAAGGATACCTGTAAGCTGTCCAGAAAAGAATGCGAATGGCTTCTTGAAAAGCGATAGAAGTGAGTAGGAGAATGAAGTAGGGCCACAATTGAGTTGTTTGAAGTGGAAGAAAAGGCCTCCACACTCCCGATAGCATGATGAGACTAATTAGCCAGAGTAATGTACTAGGAAAGATGAAGGCAACAAAAGAAACATGAAAAACCCCAAACAAAAATTCTACAACTGAACTGAAATGACAAATACAAAATGAAACCCTAGAAAGAAAGAAAGGAGGATACCTTGAGAGAAGGGTAAGAATTAAGAAAGGCTTAGTAGAGATGAGGGCAACGAAAAGGGCGAGTGCAGGGCCTAATGCTATCAACGCGTATCCGATCCCTGCTGAGACTGTCATCCTCTCTCTCTCGCCTCTATTGCAGTAATATCAGAATTTAGGCCTACACTGTTTCCCTAACTTAAAATTATTATTTATAACTCAAAGTAATTACTCCCTCCGTCCCAACCAAATGTTTACATTTGGTTTGGGCACGGAGACCAAGGAAAAATATAAAGAAGGAGAGAAGTAAGAAAAATGAGTAAAGTGGTGGGACCCATCACTGTATAATGTATAAAATGAGTTAGTGGAGGAAAGTAGTGGATGTAGTTGATTTTTATATTATAAAACTTTACTATTTTAGGAAAGTTTAGAAATGTAAAGAATTGGATGGGACATCCCAAAAAGGAAAGTGTAAACAAATGGATGGGACAGAGGGAGTATTACTTATGATTTAAAGTTGCTTAAACTGATAAGTAAAATATAAAATTTTAAGTTAATGGGTAATTTTATATTATAGGTAACTTATAAATTATTAAAAATGTTAAAATAAAAAATAATTAATAAATAATTAATTTAAATGATGTTATTAACTTTTAACAAATAAAATCATCAAAATAAATGCTTCTTACTAACTTCTCCTGACTTTAAGCTGTTTTTCTAATTTTAAATCATTTTCTAACTGTTACTTAAACAGATATTTTTCAACTTAAAATCAAAAATCATTTAAAGCCGAGCTAAACGGGCTCTTTAAAAGAATACGGCTTATTCACACTGAGTTTTATATCTTTGGAAATATGATCCATCCAAGTTCAAAAACTGACCACTCATGTATCTGATTTATATATTCCAAGTTTCCAACCATCAGCTCCCGTAAAGCAACCGGATTTAACAACGCCTCTAATTCAATCACTGAATTATAAGTATACATAAGCGTAAAAGCCACTGGATTGTAAAATAAATAAAGAAAAAAAGGACCTCAAATTGAGAAAAGACCCTCTTTATCATAATTTAAAGATAAAATACCCTAAATATCATAAACTGAAAAAATAACCCTTATTATCACAAAAAAATGCAAAGACGTGTGGCATTTCTATTTTTGGGAAGAAACGCAACTTCGTGTTGCGTTTTCTATTTTTTTTTTATTTTTTTCAAGTCACGCATTCGAATGATGCGTTTTTTATTTCTTTTTAAATTTTTTTTTAGGTAACACATGTTGAAGATGCGTTATTCAATTTTTTTTTTTAAAATTTACGTTTTGAAAAATAAAAGGGGAAAAAATGCCACACGACAATTGTTAGGTCCGATAAGATTGTAGAAGGGGGGGTTGAATACAATCTATACCAATTTATCGAAATTTGTTCTTCAAATAATATTTTATTTTAAACAAATTTGAGCGGAATAAATTGAAACAAATTTCAAGTTGAATATAACAATATATTAACTTGATGGGTGTTACAATTTCAGTACAGAAATTAATCAAGTTGATAAAACTAATTTAGAAAATTCGACATGAACTTTTCTAATTTAGTTAATAAAAATCAAGATAAGAACTAGGAAACTTAATTCGCTAGTAGTACAAGAATCACAAATAATCAAGTTCCACCGGATAAAATATTACAAAGGAGATGAACTTGATTTTCTAGGAATTAATTTGTTCTTGCTTGAGAGAGAGAGAAATGGAGGCTGCTGTGTTTGTAAAGATGTAATGTTCCGTGTGTGTCTTCTGGCTGCTGGCTGCTGTCTTCTGTCTTTTAAATCACACCAATCTGATTCCATAGTCATACTGCCTTGTTTTTATTGATATGACAATCTGTTATACATAATATAACAATCGGTATAACTATCAACTAAAAGAAATATGACTGTCCTTATCAATATAACTTTCGGTATGACAATCAGTTGAACTAGATATGACAATCCAATAATTATATCCTTGGATATAACTTTCGGTATGACTTAACATTTCTGAACTGATTGTAAACAAATTGAACCATGCTGCTTTGTTAAGACCACATGCAGGATATCCGGGTGAGAGACACCCAAGGCTGGGTTGGCTTGTAAATGGCGCGTGGACTGCACACGCTGGCAGGAGAGTGGTGTCTTCACCAACAGCAACTATGCAGGTTCACGTGGGTGACAGTTCTTTTGAATTGTTTTCCAAATTCATATCTTTGTTTATTTAAATAAACAAACCCACAAGACTTACTTTACGTTGTTAATACAACAAAAAGAAAATCACCTGCCACCTTTTATTTTGTTGACTTGTTTTGGTACCATAAAAATGCTTTTTAATCCGCACAGCTTATAATCTTTAATTAATAAATAATTCATTTAATCCAGAAATTATAAAAATAAATATCTAATATTATTAGATATTTATAAATATAATTGTCTAAATAAATAAAATATTTATTAATATAAAATTATACTTAAACTCTAAACTGCGGTTACCTGGGCGTCTGGAACTAGACTCCTTTTGCTTGACAAAAAATATTTTAATTCCAACCGGGATTCCAGCTTCAAGAATATATCACTTTCCATTTTCTTGTGATAATTCTATTTTCTCAACAAGAAAAGCCTTCTCCCAGGCGGGATAAGTAATGCGGGCTAGAAGGAGCCTTTCTTCTATGTACACGAGGTCCCTCGAGTTAAAACGAGCTTCAACTACCTCCCCGGTAAGCTATCGAGGCAATAACCCTTTATCTTACTCTTTGCTTTTTGTTCTCAAACTAATAACTCCTTTGGCATCGCAGTCGCTCCAGTTCGCACCGTCTTAAGAGGTGCTGAAAAACAGCGAGCCGATGATGTATTAACGAAATCCACCACGGAGGAAAGAAACATCAGGACTCTTCTTTCTATAGAAAACCTAATAGAATGCGGATTCCTCAAAGAAGGGATAGATGCTTCCCCTGAAGCGGGGCCTTCAACTGCGAGGAGGACCTCGCGAAAAAGAAAGAACCGAGAAGAGGCCTCGTCTTCTCATGTCGAGATAGTAACAGAAGAGGGTACTAGGATAATACCGAAACATGCATCGCATTCCTTTTTCCTCCATATGCATAACTGTTTTACTTTATGCCGCATTATCTGAACTGTTTGTAACTTATCCTTTATTTCCCTACAGATATGTCTGCTCGTGGTGGAAAAGGTCAGGCTCCCCCATTTCTCCAAAGTAGCAAGAGAGGGGCGTCCTCAAAAGCGACCTCTGGCTCGAAGGTTCCTCCTCCTCCCATTAAGCCACCAGTGGCTAAACCTGTCAACGATCCTCCACCCCAGTCAAATGTTGCTGAGGATCAAACTCAAAATTCTCCCGAGCAAAGCCCTTTGAAGCGAGCGAGGAAAGATGGGCGACCTGACGGATCATCTCAGCCAACCTCACGAACCGTGAATGCTACTGCGACCCAGCATCTCTTTGCCTCGCTGGGGAGCAAGTATACTGAGGAGGCTGAGGCGTCCAGCTGGTGGAAGGCGCCCCTTGAGGAAAATGCTAACGCTTTGACTAAGTGCTTAGCCGAAGCATTTATCTGACAGGCTGCACATACCAAGAACTACTTTCTGCTGGATAAAATGAACAAGGTTCTTGAGTTCCAAAAAGTGGAAGACAAACGATCCCTCCAGGCTGAGTTCAAGAAGCAGCTGTCTACTGAAACCGCCTCGCTTCGCACCGACCTCAAGAATGTCAAGAAAGAAAGGAATGACTTTGAAAAGCATTTCTGGAGCTACAGAAATCCAGCGAGGAAGCTGCTAAAAAGAATGCTGAGGAGATCGCTAGGCTGAATCGCGAGCTGGATGGTGCCAAGGCTGAGTTGGCAACTGCTGAGGAGACTTTCGTGGCCCAGGGTCAGGTCTCATTCATGAAGGGGTTCATTCGAACGATCCCCGGCTTTGACTGGGACCGGCTTGGGCCCGGAAATGCTGACTTCGCAGAGTCTTTAAAGCAACAAATAGCTGACGAGGATGCCGAGGAGGCCAGGCTCGAGGAGGAGGCGAGGATAGCTAAGGAGGCCACCAATGCCAATCAGGATCCCCCTGCCTCATAAATTTATTCCATGGTTTTAATATAACTCTGAACTGGGGATGCGGGCACCCCTTGAATGCCTCGTAAGTGTAATATTAATTTTCCCTTAACTTCTGGGATCGCACTGCGATCCGTTTATATTTTTGAAGTAATGTCCAAAATCCCCTTTTTGCTCATCAGTATCTATCTGCATAATGTTAGCTTCATATTTACTCCATTCTTGAAAATGTTGAGATGTAATCTGTGTTCGCAGATGCGAAATGCCATGAGTAGCTTTAGATTTGTATTCCTTTTGCTTTAGAATCGTTGTAGATAATAACAGTTATGAACTGTCACCTTGAAGTAGTTTCTCGTGCGATCCCAGCATCATTGAGATGGCTTGGACCTTAAAGTGTAGATGCTAACAGACAAGCAAATTTATTTTGAATGCAAAATAAAACATAATCCATAAAGCAAACGTATTCATATAATGAAAAAAGTAGGGGCGGTGCCCAAAAGTTTTATTGATAGGGGCGTGGCCCAAAAATGAATTGTGGGGCGAGGCCCAAAGTTTGACAAGTGGGGCGTGGCCCAAGAAATCATTACATCATAAAGGGGAGGTGTCTATATGATCACTACCCCCCAGTACTTTGTATGAATTATTCATGCTAAGTAGTAGTAAAGAGAGGCTACCAGGGGCATGGCCCTCACTGATAATATTTTCTTAGATGCTCCGCATTCCAAGCTCGCGGAATAACCTTATCTTTCATGTCCGTGAGATAATAGGTTCCTTCTGAAAGAGTAGCATAGATTTTGTAAGGTCCCTCCCAGTTAGCACCAAAAACTCCATGACCTGGAACCTTAGTGTTAGGCATGACCCTTCTAAGCACTAGGTCGCCTGTTTGTAAAGATCGTGCTTTGACTTTCCCATTATAGTACCTTGCTGTCCTCTATTGATAGGCCGCGAGGCGTAGCTGGGCCTCACTTCTTGTTTCTTCTATCATGTCCAGATAGAGTCTGTGATTGACCTCGTTTTCACCGGGATCGTAGTGTTCCCTTCTGAACGACCCCGGGCCTACTTCCACCGGAACCATGGCCTCGCAACCATAGGTCAAAGAAAAGGGAGTCTCTCCAGTAGTGGTTCGTGGGGTCGTGTTATATGACCACAAGACCCTAGGCAACTCCTCAGGCCAATTGCCTTTGCTCTCTTCCAGTTTGGCTTTCAAAGTGTGCTTTATAATCTTGTTTATGGCCTCGGTTTGGCCATTCATCTGAGGATGACTCACAGCTGAGAAACTCTTTTTTATTCCCAAATTTTCACAAAATTCTTTCATCTCCTTGCTATCGAATTGCTTTCCATTATCTGAGATGAGTTGATATGGGATCCCGTAGCGACACACAATTGCCCTGTAAACGAAGTCCTTGAGCTTCTTGGCAGTGATAGTAGCAAGTGGCTCGGCTTCTGCCCACTTGGTGAAATAGTCAATAGCCACCACTGCATATTTAAGTCCCCCCTTCCCTTTTGCGAGTTCTCCAATTAAATCAATCCCCCACATGGCGAAGGGCCAAGGGCTCGTTAGCGAGGTAAGCTGAGAGACAGGGACGTTGCTGAAGTTAGCGATCCTTTGACAGGCATCGCATTTTCTTGAAAACTCAAATGCATCTCTTTTCAGCGTAGGCCAATAATACCCTTGGCGAAGAATTTTCTGGGCCAGTGAACTACCCCTGTGTGATTGCCACATATCCCTTCATGGACTTCTCTGAGAATATAATTACACTCTTCCCCATCTACGCACCTCAGGAGTGGGATGTTAAACCCTCTTCGATATAAGACTTCGTCATAAATGACATAGCGAGCCGCCTGATATTTAATCTTCCTCGCTTCTTTCTTGTCTTGAGGCAACGTTCCATTTTTCACATATTCCCATATTGGGGTCATCCAAGTCAATTCTGGGGTCGCTATTTCCATAATGAACTCCTCAGGTACACTAGGCTTCATCTGAATTTCCAATGGGATAATTCCAAGTAATGTGGCCTCGCGACGCGACCCCAGTTTTGCCAGTGCATCTGCTCCTTGATTCTTTTCTCTTCTAATATGGACCACTTTGACATTGTTAAATTTTTTCATCAACCTCTGTGCACATCGCAGATATAGCTCAATCTGCTCACCTCTAGCTTGCCACCCACACCAGAGTTGATATGTTACCAGCATGGAATCGCTGTAAGCTGTGAGGTTCTCTGCCTTCATTTCCAGTGCCAGTTTGAGACCAATAATAAGGGCTTCGTACTCTGCTGCATTATTGGTGGCTTCGAAAGCGAAGTGTACTGCACTTTGTATCTTGCGACCCTCTGGAGTTACCAACTCGATGCCGGCCCCGGATCCTTCCTTGTTAGATGCCCCATCTACGTATAGTTCCCACCACGAGGCCGAATTTTCTTTTTTGTCCTCGCTAACTATTTTTTCTGGAGCTGCTATGATGGCCCAGTCATCTTCCTTGGATTGAGGAGGAAACTCCAAGATAAAATCTACAAGTGCCTGTCCTTTTATAGGGCCGCGAGGCTTAAATTCGATGTCAAACTGACTGAGCTCCACTGTCCATTTTAACAATCTCCCTGAAGACTCTGGCTTGTGCATTACCTGCCTCAGTGGGTAGGCAGTGCGAACCTCAATGCTGTGAGCCTGAAAATAGGGCCTTAACTTCCGCGAGGCCAAGACCAGGGCATATGCTAGCTTCTCCATGTTTGTATATCGAGTCTCAGCATCTAACATTCTTTTACTAACATAGTAGACTGGATATTGAACTTTTCCCTCCTCGCGAACCAATACAGCACTGACCGCGTGTTCAGACACATCGAGGTAGACAATGAGGACCTCGCCTTTAAGGGGCTTTGAGAGAAGTGGTGGCGAACCCAAATTTTCCTTTATCTTCTGAAAGGCCTCCTCGCATTCCAATGTCCATTCAAAGTTTTTTCCCACCTTTTTAACGGCCTTAAAGAACTCATGGCATTTATCTGATGATTTGGAAACGAACCGATTGAGAGCTGCGATCCTTTCTGTCAGACTCTGGACTTCTTTCACACTTCCTGGGGATCGCATGTCCATTAAAGCCTTTATTTTTGCAGGGTTCGCTTCAATTCCCCTGTGGTTGACAATGAATCCCAAAAACTTCCCAGATTCAACCCCAAAGACACACTTCTGGGGGTTAAGCTTCATTCTGTACTTCCTTAGTATGTCAAACATCTCTGCGAGGTGAGAGATGTGATCCACAGCTTCCTTAGACTTGACCAACATGTCATCTACATAGACTTTCATTGTTTTACCAATTTGTTTCTCGAACATCATATTAACGAGCCTCTGGTAGGTAGCCCCAGCATAAGGAGACCGAAGGGCATCCCTATGTAGCAGTAGAGACCTCTATCTGTGATGAACGAGGTATGCTCCTGATCAGGGCCATACATGGGTATCTGGTTGTACCCAGAGTAAGCATCCATGAAAGAAAGAAGTGCATGCCTTGCTGTTGCATCTACTAACTGGTCGATCCTTGGTAACGGAAAACTATCTTTGGGACAATGTTTGTTGAGGTCGGTAAAGTCTACACATGTCCTCTACTTTCCATTTGGCTTCTTCACGAGGACTGGGTTCGTGAGCCAGTCAGGGTAGAATGATTCCCTAACGAGCCCTACCTCGAGGAGTCTGTCCACTTCTGCCTTTAGAGCCTCAGCTCGTTCTCCACTTATGGGCCGCCTCTTCTGTCTGACCCCCTTCTTACTTGGATCCAAGTTTAGCTTATGACACATTACGTTAGGATCAATCCCAACCATATCTTCATGTGACCAGGCGAACACGTCAAGGTTTGCCTTTAGAAAAGTAGCCAGCCTTTCTCTCAAATCAGGATTGAGTTGCGACCCTATTTTTAACACTTTTGAAGGGTCCTGCACATCAACAAGAACAGGAATTGTGTCTTCAGCTGCCCCGGCTCGCTCCACATGTTCTGGGATGCGAGGATCAAGATCTAGATTATACTCACGAGCCTGACTTGATTCTGCCTCGCAGGGGTTGGCACCCGCGTGCCCATACTCCTTAACAACAGTCATTGTCTGTGTAATTCCATTTGGCAGTTCTGTCAGTGTGGATGTTTCTTTGCGAACCCACTTTCCCTTTCGGCCTCGCGCAGCGGCCTGCTCCGGGCTCTCCTCGCTATCACTATCCGTAGCCTCTTCCACGATCCCTTCCTGAAGAACCATTACTGGCTGCGAGGCCCCCATCATCAAAACCCCAGGTACTGGTTCTACTTGAATTCCCAAATTATCAAAATAATCGGCTGGGAGCTCCTCAATCGAGATCATGTTACAGTCTGTTGGGGGTACAAAATTTGTCTTGCGAGGCTTACTTTCCTCCTCGCACTCCATCTTGTCTATCATAGAATTACTCCCTTTTTCTGCTGACTTGAGGGCCTTGTTGTAGCATTCACGAGACTCATGTTGTGCCCCCCTAATGCATCCGACTCCATTTGGGGTAGGGAACTTCATAGAGAGATGGTAAATAGAAGTAACCACCTTCATTTCTTTGAGTATTGGTCTCCCCACGATAGCATTATAGGCTGAAGGTTGATCAACCACCATAAAGTCTGCAATTTGAGTAATAATACAGGGCTCGTCCCCTAAAGTGACAGGGAGCCTTATGAGGCCCTTGACATTGACTGAGGCTCCAGTAAAACCATAAAGATGCCCTACGGTAGGGATAAGGTCTCTATCCACGAACCCCATTTTCTGATAGACCTCGTAGGTTAGGACATTCACCGCGCTTCCATTGTCCACAAGGACCCTATGAACATTCTGTGATCCAATGCGAACTCGGACAACGAGGGCGTCCGAATGAGGGTGGTGGACCCACTTCGCATCTTCCTCAGTGAACATGATATTTGTATCTTCCCCCTTGAAGAGCTTTGGGGGTCGCTCCTGCATGTGATGAATATTGGTGAGGGGTCGCTCCTTAGCTTCGCGGGCATATCTTTCTGTAGCCCTATTGCTCTCTCCCCCGATGTGGGGTCCCCCAATTATCATGTGGATGCTTCCGCCTCGCGTTTCCCTTTCCTTAATGACTGGATTCTGTTCAGGTGGGGGGGTTTGGTTATAACCAAGGCCAGATTTGGGATTATGCTTCTTCACCTCGTGAACTGCCCACTCAGTTAACTTTCCTTCACGAATTAACTGATCCACTTGCTGTTTGAGCTCTCGGCAAGTTGTTGTATCATGTCCTGTTTGTTCATGAAAGGCACAATACCTGCTAGTGTTTGCAGTCCCCTTCGGACCCATCGGTGGAGGCTTCCTGAATACCCCCTTGTTTTCATTGACTACATAAATGTGATCAATTGGGGCGACCAGAGGAATAAACTTGTCTTCATCCCTCGCGTGGCGAGCTCTCGGAGGGGATCGCCTAAAAGGATCGCGGTCTCTCCTTTTTGGGCTGGGGCTTCGACTTCGATCCCGTCTTCGCCTCGGACTTCTGGAGTCCTTTCTTTTTACTCCCCTGTTCCTACTCCAACTGCTACTCCTTTCATTATTCTTCTTCAAATCTGCGAGTGACTTCTCAACACGCTTGAAGGGCTCAGTGACCTTATGCAATTCAGAAAGAGTACTAGGGGTTTGTTCTTGTAACTTCTTCCAAAATTCTGTACCTTCCCTCACTCCAGCGATGAGGAAATTTTTTACAGCTTCGTCATTTGCACCTCGTACGCGAGGCACCTCAGCATTGAACCTCTTGAAATAATCATGAAGGGTTTCTCCTTCCTTCTGTTTTATGTTTGCCAAGGTAGACACAGGGGGTGCATAGAGCATTGAGGACTGGAACTGTTTGATGAAGATGTCTACGAATTGCTCCAAAGAATCGATGACAATCAATGCCCCTAGCTTCGAAAACCACTACTGAGCACTTCCCCTCAGTGAGGCTGCAAACAGTCTACACCTCGCTAGTTGCGAGACCTGATAAACATCCATCTCATTATTGAATCGAATCACAAACTTTGCTGGATCAGTATCGCCATTATAGGTCATATCATGTTGATGGCCTCGAAACACTGCAGGAAGTGGAGCAGTTCGAATTTCATGGGTAAAGGGCGAAGAAGAGCCCATAGTGCTAAAGATACCTCTCTCATTGTTCATTGTGTCCAAGGCCTTTTTCAACTCCTCTAGCTTATAGTCTCCTACCTTGACCTCGTTGTCACCCTCCTTTTTACCTCCAGTACTTCCATGATGTGACTGAGTCTTTTTTGGGACACTGGACTCCTCCTGGTCATTCCTGCGATCCTTCTTCTTACGATCCTCTTCAAGGTATTGAGATCGTTCTTGGTCTCGATGAGATGGGGGTCTGTCATCGCGACGATGGGACCGCTCACGCTCTCTACGGGGAGAGGGGGTCTGTCATCACGACGATATGACCGCTCGCGATCTCGATGAGGAGACATTGGTTGATGTGTGCCCTTGCTTCTATTCTTAGATTCTTCATGTCGAGGCGCATTAACCTTTTCCAATTTTAGACGAAGGTCATGTTCAGTTAGCTTTTTTCCGAGACGGTCAAAAACACTGACCGATCTCCCCTCAGATGAGGCGACCTTGTCATGCGATCCCCCTTTCTTTTCGAGCGAATCCTCCTCCTCATTCCAGTCATGGTTGGTTTGATCTGTTAGGACATCCTCGAAGTCATCAATGAGTTTCTTAGTGGGGAGTTTGCTTACTTCCCCTTGTGTTCTACCGCCTGTCCTTGCGTTCCTCTTCGATCCTCTAGAACTATAGCGCTTCTCCACTTTTGCGACCCTCTCATGTACAACAGTCACTTGCTCGCCGAGGCCTTTTAGAAAAGACATAACCTCGCTGGTCAACGCCACCCTCTGTACTGGGGGGGGTGTGTTCCTCCTTGTACCCAGTCTTAGAGTTGTCCTTGGACACCTCGTCTTCTGAAGGGTCCCTCGTCAGGGGATCGTCCTTGTTAACCTTATGCGATCCCAGGGTTTCTCCATCGTTCTTCTTTTTGTGTGATTTAGTCATCGCTTCTCCCAATTCAATGACTTTATCCCCTCCTTCTAGCGCTAAATGTTATAGGGAGAATATTGTATAACAATATTTTGGAGGTTTGCTGGATTAACGGAGCAAAATACGGATATCTTGCTAATAAAAGAAGAACAAGGGATTAGGATTTGTGTGTTTAGATGTGGCTGAGCTTGATAGGTGTTTTCAGGTAAACTGTTTCTCATCCGTATCAAGGTGCCTACGTACCCTATTTATAGGGATCAAGCCTGACGTAGTTCTTGGGCAACAAGTTACCAAGGCGGGCTAGGGTTTTAAGAGATAAGCCAAAGTCCAAGCCCACTTGTTTAGGGCTGACGTGGCAGTGAATCATCAACCCTATCCGTGATCTATGGCCCAGCTATGGAAGCCCATAGTCCCGAACGGATAGAATTGGCCAATAGAGAATCAATCAGGACCTAGCATGCGACCTCGTGGGATCTGGCCATGCGAAGCGATCCCATATGTCCAACTACTCATGCGACCCTGGGTCTGGCCATGAGCCTTCTAGTAAAGAATTAGAGATAGCGATCCCAATGAGGATGTGCTAGCGAGGCGGTCCCTTAGACCAGATAATAAGCGAGGTGGCCCTATAGTTGTACCGGGCTGATTCCAATGGTGAACTTTAGTGGCCCAATTGTCATCTTCTAGGCCCATAGTCAAGTATTAACCATTAATTTAGCAAATCAAATCAATTTAGCTATTATGCCAGATTCGGGCATAACAGAATGAATCCCTGATTTAATCTCTTTTACTATGTGTTTGTTCAATTTTAATCATATTTGTAGATGTTTATATCCTTTTACTGATGAATTAATTATCTATAAAAAATATTGATTTATAAAAAAAAATTGAATTTTGATTATTTTCGTAGACATCATATGCCCTTTGATTAATGAATTATTATCTATTAAAAATAGTGATTTATAAGAAAATTTGTGCTGAATTGACAAATTTATTTTGAAATACTCACTAACAATATTTTGATTGAGTCAGTAATGTTTTTTATTTTTTGATTGATAATTTATATACCAAATAATGTTTATTGCTTTTTAAGAGTATATTTAATATTTTAAATAATTCAATATATTTTTAGGTTAATTTTTTTGTCCCATTAATTATTGCATAATTAAAAAGTACTCATAAGTAAAATGTAAGAAGATAATTGGTTTAAAATTTATTATAATATTTTAATTGATCGAATTTAATTTTTTTATAATTAATTAATTTAAAATTTTATATAACTTAAATTTTAAATGTGTTTTTAGAATAGTGTAATAATTTTTTAATTTTTAAAAAGTTTCAAGTTAATACTAACAGATTTATTAAAATTTGATTATACCTTATGATTTTAGCTTGAGAGTTTGAAATATTAAATTATTAAATATTATAGATAAAATTTATTCATGTATTAGTAAATATTTTTATAATAAAATAATTATAATATTTAAAATAAAATTGTTAAATAATCAAGATAATTAAATTAGGATGAAAATAATTTAATTATTTTAATTTTAGTGATAAACTATGATTGGTTCTAATATATATTTTTGAAAATTAATACATTATATAAAATAGTGCAATTATGAATCATTATAAATAAAAGAGTTAATTCCATTTTGCATCCTTTTGGTTTCGGCCAAATGCATTTTTTACCCATACTTTACATAATTGCACTATGCATCCCTTTACTAGTTTTGGCGCGACAGTTTGCACCCCTTCTGTCTATTTTGACCGTTTCCATTAAAAAGGACAAGGGTACTTTCGGAAATATAAATGCAGAATTACATATTGGTCCTTGAAGTATGACATATTTTACACATAAACCCCCATAAACAAAAAAATATACATTTTTGCCCCTCAACTACAAATATTATATAATTTAACCCTTTTCAATGTATCTTCATATAAAAAACAACAAAATAGATAATTTTATAATTTTTTTTGCAATATATCCATATTTTTTTAGAAATAATATTAATAGTAGATTGAAAATAGATGAAAAAAAATAAAATTTGATGAAGAATTATAAATTTGATTAAGATAATTTGATCTTGCAAAAATAATATGAGGAAATTCCATAAAATTTCAAGTTGAATTTATAAGATTAATAACTTTTAAAAATTTATTCAAAATTTTTTTTGTAAAATTTCTTGAACGAAAAATTTTATTTGATAAGTTCGGGATGTTATGCTGAAATTTTTATAAAATAATCTATGCTTTTCGTTTTTTATTTGAACATATTCTAAATATTCGAAAATTCAAAAATAATATAGGAATAAATTTTGGTAAAAGGATTAAATTATTCAATTTTTATAGTCCAGGAGCAAAAATGCTTGATTTTTTAGATTAAGGGTTTTCTTTCTTCTGTCTCGAGTCTGCTCTGAAAAGAAAGAAACCCGGATGGATAAACTTGATATAGGGGAGCGAATGGGCAAACAAAAGAAAGATAGGTTCGATCAATAGCAAGCGACATGATAGATTTGATCTCACATTACGGTCTAAGGTACGTAGTGACTCGAGCGAAGCGAAAGGTCAACGTTCATATGTAAAATGTGTAATACTTCAAGGGTCAAAATGCAATTCAGCATTATTAATTCCAAAATTACCCCTACCATTTTTAACGTTAATGGCCAAAATAGACCGAAGGGATGCAAATTGTCCCGCCAAAATTAGTAAAGGGATGCATAGTGTAATTATGCAAAGTATGGATAAAAAATGCAGTTGGCCGAAACCAAAGGGATGCGAAATGGAATTAACTCTAAATAAAAAAAGTGGCAAATTAGTTAATATTATGAAATCGGTTAATATCATATATTTGTATAATCTTGACTGATTTTAGTTTAAAATTGTAATTTGTTATGAATATTTTTGACATTAAAAAAATATGTAATCTATGGATATTGATATGGGTGAAAAATAATCCCTAAAGACATAATTAATACAATATTTATTGGCTCATAAATAAGGCCTGAAACCCTAGTTGGGCATTAAATTCGTAGTTAATGATTAAGCCCAAAAGAACAGCCCAAACCGGGGACGCCTGGTATAAGCTTGTTTCTAACATGGGCATGATCCATAAACCAGGAACGTTCTAGAAACAAGGAACATTCTAGAATATCCCAGGGATATTATGTAGCCTCCAGGGCACCTAATTCGACATGAAAACTAACTCCTACAAGGAAGGAGTCAGAACCTTCCTCAATAACGGTGACTTGTCCACCAAGTCTCCAAACCCTATTACGATTCTAAGGCTTCTACAGCCTATATAAAGGGCCAGACCCCTCATCTCAGAACTACGTCTTTGGGCAGAGCTCAATACGTCACTAACGTTTTGGCTTAATCCTCGAATAAGGACACACAAGCCACTGCATCCTAGGTGAGCTCTCGCCGCCATAGACTCGAGGGCATCATCACCTAGAACTACGTCTTGGCTTGATTCTCAACTTTGAGATACGTAGGCATCTTGTGAGGACCCGAATTAGGTCACGAAAATGCAAGTGCAGCCATTAAAGCACGAAGCTCACGAACCCTAGCCGCACTTTGATAACCCTACTTTTTATTTCACAACATATATATTAAATTTTAATAAAATAGTTATTGTATTTAAAATAAAATTTTTAAGTAAACAAGATAAGTAAATTATGATGAGAATGATATTTTTGTGGAATAAAACTTAGGTTATCGAATTGCGGCTAGGGTTTGTATGTATTTAATGCAAAGGGATTGGTGAGCTTAGAGTTTTAATGGTTGTTCTTGCGTTCGAGACTAAACGGTCCTCACAAGATGCCTACGTATCTCTGTATTGCTAGAGAATCAAGTCAACGTAGTTATTGGTGTTCGCCCTTGGGGCTATGGCGGCGAGGGCACACCAAGGACGTAGTGGCTTGTATGTCCTTATTCGAGGATTAAGCCAAAACGTAAGTGACGTATGGAGCTGTGCCCAAAAATGTAGTTTTGAGAATGAGGGGTCAGACCCTTATATAGGCTGAGAAGCCTTAGAGTTTGGAGACTTGGTGGGCAAGTCAGCCTTGAGGAAAGTTCTAGACTCTTATCTTGTAGGAGTCTGTTTCCTTGTTGAAGTAGGTGCCTTGGAGGCTACTATTGCATCCTTATCCGACACTTATTGCTAAGCTGTTTATCGCCCCTAATATTAATTATGAAATTAATATTAAATTAGGGTTTTGGGCCTCATTAATGGGCTTCGTATTTGGACCAAACTAGGTCTAATTAATGCAACATTGATTGTGTCTTTAGGGCTTATTTTTAGCCCATATCAGATATGATTCTTTTAATTTTAGTGATAAATTCTATTTCGTTATAATCTATATTTTTGAAAATTAATCTGTAATATATAATAGTGTAATTTTGATTAAAATTCGTTCTAATATATATTTATGAAAATTAATCCGTAATATATAATATTGTAATTATGATTTGTTGTAAATCAAAAAAGTGATAAGTTAGTTAACATTACGAAAATCAGTTAATATTTTATATTTGTATAATCCTGATTAAATTTAGTTAAAAGTAGTAATTTATTATAAATAATTTTAAAATTAAAGAATATGTAATATATGAATGTGTTAAATCAAATAATTATTAAATTTTAATAAGAATTGGTAACTAATCATGGTTAGTATAGAGCAAGGGAATGTTAAATAAGGAATGATCACTGATTCATCCTATAATAATTCATAATTTTGTTAATTGGATAACTATATATTAACTATGAATGGTAGACTCTGGTATTATAATAAATGGTATTTTAATAAAGGATATTTTAAATCGATTATAATTGTATATTGAGAAAATCAAAACTATTGCAAAATAATATAATCGTGATTGATTTTATATTGAAAGAGTAATTAATAAAAAAATTTGTAATAACCGTGAATTTATTAATATTTATAGGGAAATTCCAAATGGTACCATTGTACAATTGGTTTTTTCATGAAATACCATTCACTATTTTTGACTTTCAAATGGTACCATTATACAATTGGTTTTTCCATGAAATGCCACTCCGTCAGCCAAAATGTTAGTATCTGTATTTTCAAATGGTACCATATAAGTTAACTAGTGAATGGTACCACATGGAAAATGGTACCAAATGGAAAAGTCATTTTTACAATGATACCAAATGGAATATCCCATCTTTATATTAATATCGAGCTCTTTTGGAATAAATTTGGTAGATTTTAATTTTATTTTTTTTATTAATTTTAGGGAAGCGTACAAATATTTATTTATTTTAGTGCACTATTATACCTTACTAATTATTTTTACTATAATTATAGTGGGTCATTGTTTTTTTATTATTATTATTATTATTATTATTATTATTATTATTATTATTATTATTATTATTATTATTATTATTAATATTAGTATTATTATTATTATTATCCTTATTTTACAACTATAATTAGGATTCTAGGAATTTTTGCAATTATTATTATTATGTTATGTAAATATTATGAATGACTTTTAGCTTTTCATTTGCTTCAACCTTTTGTTTTCCAAACTCCAAACTGTTGGCCTTTCACTATCTTGTAACTCATGATTGGATAGGCTATGTAAAGCCATGCATGTACTTTGTTTAAATATATGAATAAAAGATGGTCTCTTTCCTCTAGCTAGCTCTCTCTCTCTCTCTCTCTCTCTCTCTCTCTCTCTCTCTCTCTCTCTCTCTCTCTCTCTCTCTCATATATAGTTTATTCTATTTTAACACGTTATCAGCACGATGACGCTTTAACCAACTGAGAAGAATTACAACTACTTTTGGAAGAAAAGGAGGTGCACCCATTTTTAAAAAAAATCAAAGATTACATAAAAGAAGGTTCATCTATATACCCTTCTGTAATATCATGATATTTTCTTTGTATGTTTTTGTTTTCCGTCTTATCTGTATAATTATGTGCACCTGATTTGTTATATGTAAGTGGACTTTAATATCACTAGTTGATTCAAAACTTTAATTACGTGACTTCCTGGAAAAATCTATTCTACTGATTATTTGCATGTGACTCTTTCATTTATATGCCGTTATGACCATAATCACATAAGTATATGATAGAATCATGCATGTATATGTTGTTCCTATTTGCCAAACATTGTGTTTTACACCATTACATTATGGATTAATGCCTCAAAACTCTTTTTTGGACACTTCTCATTATTTATGATTTTTTTGTCAATTTCTGTGCATTCTGCAATGTTAATTAATATCATATGTAATGACTTTGTTTTTGCCTGGATAATATAATAGCTAATTTTGATAAACTAGAAGTGATATTTTTATGCGTTAATTTTTATGACAAAATCACTGACAATAATATATGTCTAGATTAGTTAAAACATTTCCTCCTTCAAAGGTGTATACTTTCACATACATATTAAGAGCCGTAAAATTGAGTTACTTTTTTTAATTCTTAAAAAAAAGTTATTTAATTGTCTTAATATGCCATTTATTTGTTTAGCTTACACACATAACTTTTTATTATTTTGTGAATACATGATCACTAGTCAAATATGTCAATTCATGTGTGTATAAATTGGTGCTCGGTATATCTCACTACCATTATCTACACTTGTTTTTATTCGATATTAACTTATAATAGTTGAAAAAAATGTGTAATATTTTGCCATATAAATTTTGTTTTCTGCTCTATAATTGGTTAAATGGATTCTTGATATTAATTTATATTATTTTTATGATTAGCTTTTACAATGTTGAACATTACAAAACTCGAGTTCAACGCTCTTGATATTTCTGGTAAAAATTACTTGACGTGGATTCTTGATGATGAAATCCACCATAGTGATATGGGTCTTGGTGACACCATAAAAGAAGGGAATGTGAAATTCGAGCAAGAAAAAGCAAAGGCAATGATATTTCTTCGTCACCATATCCATGAGGATTTAAAAACTAAATACTTAACTGTTAAGGATCCATTAAATCTTTGGAAGGATCTAAAAGAAAGATATGACCACCAGAAAACTGTGGTACTCCCTAAAGCTCGGTATGATTGGTTACATTTTCGTTTACAAGATTATAAAAGTGTGAGCGAGTATAACTGTGCAATATTTAAAATCACATCCCAATTGAAATTATTTGGCGAAACTATCACTGATAAAAATATGTTGGAGAAGACTTATTCCACTTTCCATGCCAATAATATGCTCCTGCAGCAGCAATACCGTGAACGAGGATTCACGAAATATTCTGAGCTTATTTCGCTACTACTTCTTGCCGAACAAAATAATGAACTTTTGATGAAAAATCATCAAGCACGTCCAACTGGCTCAACACCATTCCCTGAAGTGAATGCGGTGACTAGTAATAATTATGGGCAGAATAAGCAATTTGGGCTTGGACGTTGTTGTGGAATAAAAACTAGGTTGAAATTATTGCGGCTGGGGTCTGTATATTTAATGCTAGGGTTCGTGAGCTTCGTGCTTTAATGGCTGCTTCTGCGTTCGAGACTTAAACGGTCCTCACAGAATGCCTACGTATCTCTGTAAATTAGAGAATCAAGCCAATAAAACGTAGTTCTGAGGTGAGGGGTCTGGCCCTTTATATAGGCTGATAAGCCTTAGAATTATGGTAGGATTTGGAGACTTGGTGGGCAAGTCTTTGAGGAATGTTCTAGATCTATTCCTTGTAGGAATCAGTTTCCATATTGAATTGGATGCCTTATTGGATAAGTCTGAAGGGGATATTATCCTTATCCGACTCTTATTTGCTGAGCTGTTTATTACCCTTAATATTAATTACGAAATTAATATTATATTTAGGGTTTTGGGCCCAGCTGGTGGGCCCCACGTTTGGACCATTCTCGGCCTAGTTAATGCCACATTAAATGTGTCTTTAGGGCTTATTTTCAGCCCATATCATTTGCCCCCCAACTTCTTAGGAAAACTGATCAGGTTTTCGTAGAAGTTATATTTGCCTTAAACGAGACTCGGGGTCGTTTTTATCCCTTACCTGGGACTTCTTAATTTTCCTACCCTTATATGGGAGTTTTGGTTTACACTAGTGTTTCACGAGTATCTTCTTGGTTGTAAAGTGTGGAGCGACCTACACATTTACGACGATTTGCCTTATTCGAGGCTTTAATTTGTGCTTGCTTTTAGCAATTTCGGCACTTTCATAGAGTTTTTATGCATTATTAGCATAAATTATTGCTCAATTTGTCAAGAAAATATTTCTATAATTTTCCTCGTATTTTTCTGTACTTTTCCTAGTATTTTAGGAATTTTTTATATACCAACAGGTATTTTTCGTAATTTTTCCTAATAATTTAGGAATTTTTATATACCAACAGGTATTTTTCGTAATTTTTCCTAATAATTTAGGAATTTTTATATACCAACAGGTATTTTTCGTAATTTTTCCTAATAATTTAGGAATTTTTATATACCAACAGGTATTTTTCGTAATTTTTCCTAATAATTTAGGAATTATTATATACCAACAGGTATTTTTATTATTTTTTGGGAATTATTTTTCAATTTCCCAACATTATTTTAAAGGATTAACTTTAAAAAAGTCATCCTGGCAAAAATGCTTCCTGGGCGTGGGTACCCCCGCCAAGGAGACACCCTCCTTAGGCACGCCTAGGGGGTTTGGTCTCCTGGGCGTGGGTGTATCTTTGCCCTTTGAAATGCTTCCTGGGCGTGGGTACCCCGCCAAGGAGACACTTTCCTTAGGCACGCCTAGGAAGTTTGGTCTCCTGGGCGTGGGTATGCCCTTCTTTAAAGAAAATCGAGCTGGGCGTGGGTACCCCCGCCAAGGAGACACCCTCCTTAGGCACGCCTAGGGAGTTTGGTCTCCTGGGCGTGGGTATACCCTTCTTTAAGGAAAATCGAGCTGGGCGTGGGTACCCCCGCCAAGGAGACACCCTCCTTAGGCACGCCTAGGGGGTTTGGTCTCCTGGGCGTGGGTATAGCCTTCTTTTAGGAAAGTCGAGTTAGGCGTGGGTACCCCCGCCAAGGAGACACCCTCCTTAGGCACGCCTAGGGGGTTTGGTCTCCTGGGCGTGGGTAGAGCCTTTTAATTGGGCCTCCTGCCCTCAAATTCTGATGGGCTTTTATCCTATTTTCTAAAAATGTCGTAGAACATTCTAGAATTATTTTTAAAATTTGAATTTCATGGGCTTCCCGCCTATTCAAAGGCCCAGTCACCTGTTGATAGCCCATTTACTGGATATAACCGGTTGAGTGACCAACCGTGAACTCTATAAAAGAGTAGTGTGCATCCTTTATTTCTCATTTCACTATTCAGCAAAAATTATCTCTCCCTTATCACAAATACTTTTCAAAAAAGCTCTGCTAGGGTTCTGTCGTGAGGCGATTTCCGGCGTCTTTCCTCCGCTCTGTTTTCCAGTTTCTGTTTAAAGATTGTTGAATCTTCATCTTCTTCACCCTCTTTTTTCAACATTTCTGGGTTTCAAGCCTTCAAGGGAAGCATATCAATGGAGGACTCTAGCTCTTCAGGCCAGTCTCAACTTGCTAATACTTCTACCACCGCTCCACGGCTTTCAAGGGGTAAGAACCCTAAAACATCTCTTGTCCATGCCAGTGTTTTTTCCCTTAGAGATCTTTTAAATGAGTTTGGTCAAGCTTTTCCAAATATGCTTCATTTAGATGCTTATGAGTATAAATCGAAATACAAACAACATAGGGTAGACATTCTAGCCCAACTTTTTCATATTAATGGGCCTTATAGGGCCGTTGTTCCGGCCTCAAACGAAAGGGCTTGTCACCCAAAGCCTGGGGCCATTAGGATTTATAAAGAGACTTTTTATGCTGGTTTTCGCCTACCTCCTCCTTTTGTTTATCGTCTTTTGGCCGAAGCCCGGGTTTGTCCAACCCAACTTATGCCAAATGCATGGCGTTTTATCTATTGTTTCTTGGTCCAATGTAAGAAACATGGGCTTGAGCCCAGTATTTCTGTTTTTCGATATTTATTCAAATTTGTCAATTCTTCTGACAATTCGGGCTGGGTCAAAATCCAACACCGTTCCTTAGCCCGTTCTTGTTTTGTTTCGGATTCCGCTCCTGATTCCCTTCCTAATTGGAAGAGGGAATGGTTTTATATCTTTTTGGATGGGGATGACTGGGACAACTATTTTCGGCCCAACTTCTGCAGAGCCGTTGATGGGCCTGTCAGGAGTTTAAAATTGGGCGTGGAAGAAGAGGCCGCCATAACTTTGTTAACATCCGATAATTTGCATCAATGTGCAAATTTGATTTCTGAAGATTCGTTGCAGGCCCACGGGCTAAGCGATTTGGGCCCTGAGGGTAATTCTCACCTCTTGCTTTGTTAACATTTTATGCTAGATATAATTTTCTAACTTTCTTGTAATCATTTTGCAGCCAAAACTGCTCTGGGAGCAATTTTTAGGCAGAGGGAGACTGCTGCCACTGCTCGGGTGGTAACAGAGAACCCTAGGGCCAAAAGGGCCAGGACAGATGAGGCTTCTCCCGCGGTGGAGCGTGTTCCTGCTTTTCTTCAAGAAAAGCCAGTTCCTATTGAGGAAGACCTCACTCCCTTTACGGTGGGATGGGGTTTATGCAATAGGGACACAGCCGTAGGTGATTCTAGGGCTGCAGCTGAGTGGTCCAGGAGCGTGGTCACTCTACGAGATAGGATTCACATTGTGGAGTCCTCTGATGACTTGCAGATTGAGCTTCTTGGGGCTCAAGCTGTTGCTTCGGTAATTTCTTATTCAACTTCTTTAATTTAATTGCATTTACTTTTCCCTTATTCACTTGTTTCCTTTGCAGATGAACGCCTACCTTCAGGCCGCTGTTCATAACCTGAAGGAGGTGCGTGCTGATAAGACCATTGCTGAGAGGGACAGAGATAGATACTTTGATGCCTCCGAGGCAAACTTTGCTCGTTTTAGGGAGGTGGAGAAGGAGCTGGCTGCTGAGAAAGAGAAGAACAGGAAGCTACAGCTGGAGGTGCAGCAGAACAGGGAACACATCATTGCTGATTACAAGGCTTCTAAGGACTTTCAAGATGTCCTGAATGCCGAGTATGATGCAAACTTTCCTGGCACCTTCAAGGAGTGTTGGGAGGGGATCATCGAGGAGCTGAGTGGGAAGATCGAGGGGGTATCCCTGGAGAAGTTCCCGGTACCTGCTATCCCTGGATTGACAGATACTCTGGAGGTTGCTACTGAGACAGCAGTAGATGGGGACTCTCAACCCACTCAGGATCCACCTTCTTCTCCTGGAGTAGAGACAGCAGATCCTTCTTCTACCCAGGGAGATGTTGTTATAAAGGACTTAGATGCATAGATGGCCCTGCGTGGCTTATTTCTGTTTGTCTTTATTTATTCTGAACTTTTGCCCTTCGGGGCTTATGACTTAACTTATTTATGTAGTAGTTTCTTTTGTTTCCACATTCTCATTTTTTATAGTTCGTTAAACTTTTAGAATTTCTCAAGTACTTGGCCTCCTGGCTGGTACTAAACTCACAAGCTAGTTCAACATTTGCCTTTCGTGTTTATTTTAACAAAGAGAAATAACTCATAGAGAAAACAGTATAAATTCCATTATGCTGTCAAAAGATATCAATAGAATGGGTTCAACCCTTACATAAATATTCTATCTTCTTCTGGGAGCAACATGCTCTAAAATGGTTTCATTCGAACCTTATTCTTAATAAATAGGTAAAAGTCCAAGCCTTTGTCAAAAGGACTTAGACATAATAAACTTTGAGGTTCACAGCATGCCAAGTTCGGGGCACCTCAACCCCGTCCAAGGTTTCTAACTTGTAGGATCCTTGCCCTAACACCTTTCTGACTAGATATGGTCCTTCCCAGTTTGGTGCTAACTTTCCTTTCTGGCCAACTCCCGAGGCTTCAATCTTCCTTAAAACCATGTCACCTTGTCGAAAGAATCTTTCTTTAACTCTCTGGTTGTAGTGAAAAGATGCTCTCTTCTGATATTCAGCATTCTTTGCATTAGCTCCATCTCTAACCTCATCAATTAAGTCAAGGGCAAGTCTCATTCCTTCGTCATTAGTTTCTGGCTCATATGCCTCAACTCGAGGTGATGCTTGCATGATCTCTAAAGGCACAACTGCCTCGGCTCCATAAGCCAGTAAAAATGGGGTTGCTCCAGTCGTTACCTTACAAGTGGTACGATATGCCCAAAGTATGGGCAACAATTCATCTACCCAAGTATTCCTAGAGCGTTCGACCCTCTTTTTCAGTCCATCAAGGATAATTCGATTAGCTACCTCAGCTTGCCCATTGGCTTGAGGGTGTGCCACCGAGGTAAAACGGAGCTCAATCGCATTCTCTTCACAATACTTCTTGAACTCTTCATTATTGAACTGTGTCCCATTGTCTGTTACAAGGATTCGTGGGATTCCGTATCTGCAAATTATGTTCTCCCAAAAGAACTGGGAAACTTGCTTGGTGGTTATCTTAGCCAGAGGTTTAGCCTCAATCCACTTGGTGAAGTAATCGATGGCCACTATTAGGAATTTCCTTTGCGCAGAAGCCATGGGAAAAGGCCCAAGTATATCCATTCCCCACATTGCAAATGGAATGGGAGAGTTAATTGAAGTTAAGATCTCAGGCGGTTGCCTCACAATTGGGGCATGCTTCTGGCATCTCTCGCATCTCTTGACATAGTTTTGTGCATCAGCCAACATCTCCGGCCAATAGAACCCTAAACGAATTATCTTGTGAGCTAGGGCTCTGCCCCCCAAGTGTTGGCCACAAATCCCTTCATGAACTTCTTCCAATGCTTCTCTTGCCTCTTGAGGCCTTAAACATTTCAAGTATGGGATGACAAACGACCTCTTATACAAAATGCCTTCAATCAAAGTGTATCTCAATGCTCTTACTGAAAGTTTTCGTGCCTCCAAGGCATTGTCTGGGAGCCATCCAGTCTCAAGGTGTGCCTTGATAGGGTCTATCCAAGAGCCTCCTATATCGATGGGTGCCAATAACTTTGAATTAACGGTCGGGGCCTTCAAGACCTGAAAATAGACACTCCCAGCATAATTTTCTATCTCGGAAGAAGCAAATTTAGATAGGGCATCGGCCTTAATGTTTTCCTCTCTTGGAATGTGCTCAACATAGCACTCCTCAAACTGGGACATAACAGCCTTTACTACTCTCAAGTATTTTGCCATAGTCTCATCCTTAACCTCGAATTCACCATTTACTTGTGATACCACAAGCCTTGAATCTCCACAAACTTTGAGATTCTTGACCCTCATGATTCTGGCCAAGCCCAAACCAGCTATTAATGCCTCATACTCTGCCTCGTTGTTGGTAGTAGGGAAATCCAACTTTAAAGCGTACTCAACTGTTAACCCATCGGGGCTTTGCAAAACCAAACCTGTACCACTAGATTTTGTTTTTGATGCTCCATCAAAATAGAGCACCCAATATTCCTTCAGATCGGGTGTAAGTTTTTCTTCTTTTTCCTCTTGCCCAGGGGTAGTCATTATCTCTTGCCCCCCGACTTCTTGGTTGTTAATAGTGCATTCAACCACGAAGTCAGCTAATGCCTGAGCTTTGATAGCTGTCCGAGGCTTGTATGTGATGTCAAACTCTCCTAACTCAATCGCCCATTTGATTAGCCTTCCACTGGCCTTTGGGCTATGCAATATGTTCCTCAACTGCTGGTTTGTCAGAACTTGAATCTTATGTGCCTGAAAGTAAGGCCGCAGCTTTCTTGAGGCAGTTACTAATGCCAAAGCAAACTTTTCTATGGGTGAGTAATTCAACTCAGCCCCATGCAACACTTTGCTCACATAGTAGATAGGTTTCTGGACCTTCTCCTCTTCCCGAATAAGGACAGCACTCAGGGCTTGTTCGGATACCGCCAGGTATAAACTAAGAATCTCCCCAGGACTTGGTTTGGTCAACAACGGGGCTTCAACCATGTACTTCTTCAGTTGCTCAAAGGCCTCTTGGCTCTCAGGTGTCCACTCAAAATTTTTCACCTTTTTTAACGCTTGGAAGAAAGGCAAGCATTTGTCTCCAGACTTGGAGATGAATCTTCCTAAAGCTGCAACTCGACCTGTCAACCTCTGCACATCTCTTATAGAGCGTGGTGGCTCCATGTCTAAAATCGCCTTGATCTTGTCAGGATTGGCCTCAATGCCTCTTTTTGAAACCATCAGCCCTAAAAACTTCCCAGATCCAACGCCAAAAGCACACTTGGCGGGATTCAACATCATCTTATGGTGCCTCAGCACTTCAAATGCCTCTCCGAGGTGCTTGATATGATCAGCCTTAAGTAGGCTCTTGACTAACATGTCATCAACATATACCTCCATGGTTTTTCCAATCAGATGGGCAAATATCTTATTCACCAATCGTTGGTAAGTAGCTCCTGCATTCTTTAGACCAAAAGCCATGACAAGATAACAGAAGACACCAAAGTCAGTTATGAAAGATACCTTAGGTATGTCATCCTTGTGCATCTTAATCTGATTATAGCCGCTGAATCCATCCATGAAGCTTAACATCTCATGTCCAGCTGTGGCATCTATCAACATATCAATCCTCGGCAGGGGAAAACAATCTTTTGGGCATGCATCATTTAGGTTAGTGAAGTCTATACACATCCTCCACTTCCCATTTGCTTTCTTGACCATGACTGGGTTCGCTAACCATTCAGGAAACTGAATCTCTTCAATAAAACCAGCTTCCAAGAGCTTATTCACTTCTTGCCTAATGGCCTCTTGCCTTTCCGGAGCAAAGTTTCCCTTCTTCTGCTTTATTGCCTTCCTTTTGGGATCAACATTTAACTTATGAGTTATGAGTTGGGGGTCAATCCCTGGCATATCGGCTGCTGTCCAAGCGAACACGTCGCTATTCTTCTGTAAGAATTCTATTAACTTGCCCTTCAGGGGTTCTTTCAGAGATGCTCCAACATAAGTAACTTTTTCAGGATCATTAGGTTCTAGAGGTACGGGAATCAAATCCTCTGCTGGCTTCCCTCTATGCTCTTCATCATCGCGGACATCCATGTCTTCAATCGGAAGGACCTGCCCCCCGACTCCATCGGCCCTTAGTGCGGCCACATAGCAACTTCTTGCCATCTTCTGATCACCCTTTTGTTCTCCGACACCATTCCGTGTTGGAAACTTAATTTTCATATGATAGGAAGAGGCCACAGCCTTAAACGCATGAAGTCCAGTCCTTCCAAGGATTGCGTTGTATGTTGATGCTGCCTTGATCACCAAGAAATTCAACATCTGAGTCGCCTCTTTAGGCTCCTGCCCAATAGTCACGGGTAGCTGAATAGTCCCTTCAACGTTGGACTCCACTCCGTTAAACCCGTATATAGGCATGTTTGTAGGGGTCAGTTGAGAGTCGTTGTAACCCATCTTTACAAATGCATCATGAAATAAAATATCCACAGAAGCCCCATTGTCTATCAAGACTCGTTTTACTTCTGAGTTTCCAATCACGGGAGTTATGACCAGCGGGTCGTCATGGGGGAATTTCACTCCTTCCAAGTCTGAATCATCGAAACCAACTACCATCTCGGTTTTAGCACGCTTCGGGGCTTCTCCCACAATGTGCATTACTTCTCTAGCATAAGCCTTTCGAGAATTCTTAGTCGTGCCAGCTGCTGTCGGGCCTCCCCAGATCATATTGATAACTGCCCTTCGGGGCTGTGGATTGCGATCATGGTTGTCATCCCTCCTATTATTATCTCTCCTTTCATTGTCCCTTCTCTGGTTCCCACGGTCATCACCCTTGGTGAACTGACTTAGTTTTCCTCTTCGTATCAAGAACTCAATCTCATCCTTGAGTTGCCTACAATCGTCGGTGTCATGTCCCACATCTTTGTGGAACCTGCAGTATTGCTCCTTATTTCGCTTAGCTGGGTCTCCTCTAAGTGGCTTCGGCCATCGGAAGTCCTTTTCCTTTTCAATGTCCAACAGGATCTGGCTTCTTGGAGCATTAAGTCTGGCATACTCGGAAAACCTTGGACCCGAGTTCTTTTTTGGAGCAGATTCAGAGTCTCTGCTAGCTCGGGGATACTTGTCCCTAGCATCGTACTCTTGTTCTTGCTTCCGCTTGTTCCCTCCATTGCCCAACGCGGCTTCTTTCTTGATGCTGTCTTCAGCTTTTATATACTTGTCCGCCCTTCGTTGAAGTTCATCCATGCTTTCAGGGGGGTGTTTTGCCAACGACCTCTTAAAAAAGAGATCCGTGGTTCCATGCTGCAAGGCTACCATGGCCACCTTATTTTCCAAATCGGTGATATTCAGGGTTTCCTTAGTGAATCGCTTGATGTAATCTCTTAAGTTCTCATTCTTTCCCTGTGTTACATACATAAGGGATGCGGAGCTTTTCTCGTGAATTCTTCCGCTAATGAATTGACTGACAAAAGCGGTACTCAACTCCTTGAAAGAGCTAATCGAGTTTGGAGGTAAACGACTATACCAACGTTGCGCCATGCCCGACAGGGTTTGGGGGAACGCCCTACACTTAAGGGCATCGTTAGCAGGCTGCAGTAACAACGCGCTTGTAAACGTTCTCACATGAGTTGCGGGATCCCCCGTTCCATCGTAAGCTTTGATCGTGGGCATCTTAAACTTTCGGGAGATATGTGCATTCATCACCTCCTCAGTGAATGGAGGGGTCGGATCATCCAGATCTCCTTGTAGCATCAAATCTCTAGGATTATTCTTGGGGAGTTCCACCCTGGTAGTTCCTCTGGTTGGGGCTTCAGCCATTCGGTGTCTCCTTGAAGACCTCTCCAGATCTATGAAGGGAATCCCTCCTGAAGTCGGAGGAGGTCGAGTCTGATTAGGGTTCTGTCTCTCTAGCTCCCTTGCTTGGTCGTCCTTCAGCTTCTGAATCTCGGCTTCATAAGCCTTAATTTTCTCTGCGATTGTTAAAGGACCATCTCGGTTTGATGGATTCCTCCTCAGAGGTTCCTTACTAGCGCGTCGCCTTCTTGGGGCTTCGTCTCGATCATCGTCTTCAGATGACGAGTCTCCGGTATAAGGACCAGAGTAATCATAGTATCCTGGTTCAGGAGGGGCCGGGCCTCTAAGATAAG